>QEPC01000856.1:452710-478144 GCA_003113815.1 Sphenodon punctatus
GCTGTGTCTAATGATATTGCATGGTGTGTTAGCAAGTACAACACGGGAACCAGGTGGCAACACTTGCGTGCTGAGATTGGGTGGTGAGCAAAACACCGATTTGCCCCAAAATGGACTGTGTGTTGAAGCAGCGCCACATGGTGAACACAGGGCCAAACCGGTGTTCGTATCAAGTTCAACACACACATTTAGACACCTGTTGGTGTTATGTCTAAAGACACCCTGTGCCTTGCAGGACCCTGACCCTCTTCCCCTTGCCTTGGCTACTGGGGGGGAGGGGGGCAGAGCCCTGCAGGAAGCAGCCACCCCATGAGTGGAGAGTTGTGTAGAGGAAGAGCACTGCTGACTCTCCCTGCCCAGAATCCTGCCACAGGATTTGCTGCCTGGGAAGGCATTTCTTTATTTCTGTAAGCAAACACTAGACTGCCAATTGTTAAGGAAGTGGGGCTATGGAGGGCAGAATCACTGGGACCCTGCATTTCATTTCCCCCCTGGGCCCTACAAATTCTAAGGCCAGCTCTGGCTACCTTTTCCTGCTGGGAATGTTGTGTGTGAAGTGAGTTTGTGTCATTAACATATATACCCATGCAAAACAACCCCGACAGTCCTGGGCTGCTTGTGCCACAAACTCCCTTCACACAACCTACTTGCAGTGGAGATAGGCAGCGCAAGCTGTGATCTTTGTTCCCTCCTTACTGTGAATTGTGTGAAGAAGTCCCAAGTATAACAATACTCACAAGAGCAAGTAAATGTCAGCCCTTGCTAGGGTTGCCATCCATATGTGGTATGGGCAAACAATATTTCTCATGAATTTGGAGGGGATCTGGCCCTATACGGCCTTCCCTGCCTGCCCGTCTTCTCAGAGGAGGCAACCCTACCCCTATCATTTGGCACTAAACTAAAATATTGAGGCCAAGCCCAATGAAGGGTAGGAGTCCTGCTCATCACACCTGTTTTGCAGAGAGAGGTAGGATGGTCTGGGCTGCAACCTCACTTCAAAAGAAACAGGCTTTGTTCCCTACAGGGCCTGGGCCTGCCTCCAACAAACTGAAGGCAGGGCCAGGCCCTGTATGGAGGTTTGCCACCTCTTAGAAGGTTTGACCTGAAGGGGGCAGAGTAAAGAGACTCTCCCATCTCTTTCCAATGTGGGCACACCCCCTGACATCAGGACACTGCAGGAGCAGGAAAGTCTTTCTGATGTAAACCTGTCCCTGCCATTCTCCTTGGGAACAAAAATTCCCTTGACTATCCAGACTGTCACTCGCCTATAGAATCTGGGGAAATAGCCTGGAGAGGAGTCAAAAAACCTGCAGACTCTACCTGTATGTATGACGGCCTCAAACAACAGACCATAATAAGCCTCTGCTAGGCTGCTATCGTGAAAGGATTATGGCTGGCAGCTCTAGTAACTTGCTGTTGCATCCCAGAGAATCTCACATGCCTCTTTTTACTCCTGGCTAAGAGGCTGTTCATCTTAGCTGCAGAATCCCAGCATCTTCCTGAATGTGCTGATCTCAGCCCCCCCGCCCCGCCCCCACCAACTCTCCAGCACGCTCCTTGTCCTTGGAAGCAGGATTCATGGCAGTGCTTTGGCCCAGTTCACCCCCACCCCCCAGCCATTTTGGAGGCTGTGCTATTCACAGAGCATAGCCTTCTTAGTCATTGTTGGATTGCCTGAGTCAGTGCTGGTTTGGGGTGGTTCAGTGACTCAGACCGGTAGGCTGCTCCCACCCATCTAATGATAAGCTGCAGTGCTCTTCAGAAACCTTGTATCTGGAATCGTGCATCACCCTGAGAGAGACTTCTCAGCTCCCCTGTCACCCTGCACTAGTTTCACTCACCATTGTCTTTCTCTCAAGGGACATTTCACCTCTCTGTGCCTCAGTTCCCCATCCATAACATAAGAATAGTAGTTCCTTTCGGCCAACCTTTTACCATCCTGGCTAGTCATACTGTAAGCTCCTCTCTCACCGTGTGTGCATATAGTGCCCAGTGCAACAACCATGCCGTGCTGTCTTTTGCTCATACATTACACTCCCTGAGTGTTTTCAGACATGATGGCTCACTCCAGGAAGGATTCGGCCCCAGTGCCAAACAAGAGCGATGGCGGCCCAGACCGGGGATGAGGCGGGGAGAGGGTAGGGTGATGCACGGCTGTGCATCTGCACGGCCCCTCCCCCCCGATGGGCGTCCATGGCAGCCTATGAGGCCGTTGTGGCTGCTTATAAGTGCTGCAGTCAAGTTTAAGCGGGCCATCAAACATGACAGCCCGCTTTACCCTGGTCCGGCGTCCATTGCACGAGCCCTGGTGGCACTTAGCCTGGGCTGCGCCTCAGGGATGGTCCCGAGAAAGAGCCCAAAATAAGCACCGCCATGGCCTGCGCAAACCCGGGTTCCAGCCTAGCCCAAAATCTAGCAGCTACATTCAGCCGTGATGACAGCCCGGATTTCCACACTTGGGCTGTCATCACGACTGAAAACACCCCTTGTCCCTTCCCCACACCACCCACTCTAGGATGTAAACACCACCCAAAGAGGAACAGGGAAGAATTTTATCAAGAATTTAATCAAGATATCCCAATAATTTAATCAAGATATCCTGAGACCAAGTCTGGTGTTTTAACCACAGCACCAGCTCTGCCACTGACTCCCTGTATGATCTTGGGCAAACCCAATAGGACCAAATTTTCTAACATGAAATCTTTTCTATCACTCTTCTTTTGGTCATCTAAGTCTGCCTTTAAGCATCTGTATGCCCGTTTTAGGTACCTCTGCATACTAATATTAGGGGGGCTCACAACTTCTCTGTGTCTCTTCTTGCCCATTTGTACAGTGGGGGTGATACTGCTTGACCAGCTTCACAAGGACACTGTGAGACATAAATACATTACTGTTATGAGGCCCAAATTATTATTATTACTTATTTATATAGCAATTTTGGTGTTCAAAGTGCTCTACAATCTTTATCTAGTTCACCCTCATAATAAATCTGTGAGGTATGTCATCATCATTCCCATTTTACAGATGGGGAAACTGAAGCTGAGCGATAGTGACTTGTCCCAGGCCTCCCAGTGAATTTCTGGCTAGGACAGGATTTGAACCCTAGTGTGAAAGCAGACATAACACTAACACCACTTTAACAATGCTTTAACATGTCTTGTACATGTTGCAGGGCTGTATTGGTGCCCTATGCAGCCCTGCAAGATGCATAAGAAATGTTAAAGTGGTGTTAAAGTGGAGTTAGCGTTATGTCTGTTTTCACCCCTAGTCTCCAGTCAACATATTATCCACTAACTATACCACTTATGTGTTAAAAGTTGTTTCTGCGTCATAAATGCACTGCATTCTTATTCACAGCTTTACCCTATCGTGTCACTCTGCCTTAGCTACTGATATAACCCGCCATTTCTATTGTATCTTTATTGCTTTCAGCTTCACAACACCCATGCGGGAGAGGCCAGTAGCAGTACTATCATCCCCATTGACAAGTAAGGAACTGAAGCACAGAGAGACTAAGCGACTTGCCCAAGGCCCCACAGAAAGCTCGTGATGAAGCACGGAACTGAAGTCTGGTCTTCCAACTCCCAGGCTACCACTGGATCATGCTTCCTCTGTTCTATCAGGTCTTTTGGTCACTCTCAGACTCTACCTGGTTTCTTTTCCCTTAGCTCTTGCTCTCTCTGGGCCAGACTGTGAACCCTTCACTCACACTGGCAGCTGTAGTTACTCATGGAAAAGACTGCCAACATTTGCTTCAGCGAGAGTACTCATATGAGTAACTGCTCACCAGAGCGAGCAAGTGATTCCCAATCTGACCTGGGAGGTTAGTCCCCTTCCCCTTCATGCTTTTCATCGCTGCTCTGAAAGACTTATTCATTTGGATCAGCATGAGTTAAACAAGTAGTTAAGGCTTGGGAAGTGTTTGAAGATAAGTGCTATATAAGAGCCAAGTATTAGCGTGATTAATACAGATTAATAATTGATACCAGCAAGCTGACTCACTGGCAAAGGAAACTCGCATTTCTCATCTTCCTTATGAAGCTAACAAAGCCCCAAGGGCTCTGGAGTCTAGTTAACGACGTGGTTTTTATTAAACAAATAAAACAGCAAAAATATCAAAACAACCATTAAAAACTGTTTCAGTAGCAGAGATGGGAAAATATCAGACACGTTTCTACATTAATTTGCTTTAATAGATCACAATCTGAATTGGCTTCCAATCTTTTTTCTCCCGTGTTCTGCTGGATGCTCACAGATTCTTGCTCTTTTATTTGAATAATATTCTAGAAACAGGTCCCTCCTCCCAGGGGTTTATAATCTTGGATGGACTAGGAAGGGGAGACAATGGGGAGAGGAACTAGGGGGAGACATGCTTAGACACATGAGTAGTTCCAGGGACATAGCTAGGTTACAACGGGCCATGGTGCAGAAGATGGAATGGGTTCCACCTTGCCTCCCTGCTAGTATCAAGGGACACAGCTACACCAGGGAATGTGAGCCCCGCAGACTTGTGGGCTCTAGTGCAGCAGCACCTGGCTTATTATAGCTATGCACTTGATAGTTTTATTGATAAGGGTGGGTAAGTTAGTTCTCTGTGTGTTTACAGGAATGTGACTCTGATGTATATCAGAATACACTGAAAAGGATGTTGAGCTTGTGTGTATTTGCAAGGGGAATAAGATGTTAATAAGGACTCTTCTAGAATAGGAAAGTTGTACCAATGTAACCAAAGTTGATTTTTAAATGATTTAGAGACATTGGTGCAAAGCCCCTACTACAGATGTACTTAAATGACCGAAGAATCCCCTAAATCATTAAACTAATCTGATTTAAGTAAGATTGTTTAAGTGTCTTCATTAGGAGTGGCATGGGTGCAACTAGAGCAAAGTTAAATCAATTCAGTTACATTGGGTGTTTTCAGACGTGACGGGGCGGCTTCGCCCCATCCCGAAAACAACCCAGAGATTCCCCGCCGGGATCACCCAGGCACGGCAAACAGACGTGACGAGGATCCCGGCAGGGAATCAGGGAGGGGGCAGGGCCGCGCGGCGCGACGTGGCGCAACGTGCGGCCGCAAAACCCCGCCCCCTCCACGCTGCCTCGCCGCCCGCCCTCTGGGGAGACGGGCAGGCGGCGAGGCCAATGCCGCCGCAGCGTCTGGCCGAGTTCACCATGGCCTGGAATCCCGCCGGGGATTTTGGGCCGTGATAGCCGACCAGACGTTACTTTTTATTGATGCCCTCCTGGAATCACTTTCACCACACTTCCAGGGATTCTTGCGCCGGGAGCCCGGGAAGCGTGGTTGAAATTGACCCCATGTGGGTATTCAGTGTGGCGAACATCTGGCGTCCGCTGAACAGACGTGCAGGGCACAGTGACCACAGGTGGGTATTCACTGTGGTTCACTGTGATCGCGTTACGTCTGAAAATACCCATTGGTTCAATCTCTCTAATATATATATATATATATATATATATATATATATATATATAAAGTCAGAGTTATGTTCATGGAAGATTAATATAAGTGGCAATCTTTCCAATGACTTTTTTATGGGCTTTAGATCAGACCCCATATCCAGCAGAGAAATTAGCACCAGCTCACCTAGGATTCAAATCAAAACCAACCAATATGCTTTGAATTTCAAATAACATGTACTCACAATGAACTTTTCACTGATGAACCACAGACCAGACCACGGACCAGTCATAGGAATTGTTTGGTGAACAATTTTGAATAATGAGTAAACCTGAGAAAATTGTAAGGTGCTTACAGATTTCTTCCCAAAGAGAAAAACATAAGCTGCAATTACTCACTTAGCTATGGTCAATGTAAAACACCCCATGTTCTTTAGAGACAGCGAGTCTATGCACATGACTCAAGCTAGACACAGGTTTAAGTTCTTGCTGAATTGGGGCCAATGTCAGCAATATAATGACAGATCACTATTGTAGAGACAGCTGCCTGGTTAATACTGCCAGCTAAAAGGGAGTAAAGGAAAATGAACTACTATAACACCTTTGAAAATCAGCTGGAAATGTCACTGCATTGGGGTTATTTGAAGTGATTTACAGATTTGAAAGCTAAAAGGTGCCCTGCTGAGTAATAAAGACTGTAGAATTTCATCCTGTCATTCCTACATCGGGCCCAGAACATCTGGCTCTCCTCTGGCATCTCTTCTAACCAAGATAGATTGTGTAGTTGTCCTGTTGGCCAAGTGACAGAGAGGGAAGCAAAGTGGTTTGAATTATATCTTTTATTGGACCAACTGCTATTGGTCAACAAAACCACAGCAGTTGGTCCAATAAAAGATAAAATTTGAACCACTTGGCAATGGCATATCTTCTAGAAAGACAATCTGATTGTTAAAGACTTAACGCAATGGAGAATTTATCACCTTCTGTGTTAATTTGCTCCTGGAGTGACACTAGGCCCCCTGCCCTGAGCACAGCTTGGGCTCAGAGATGGGGCAGATTTCCCGTTGACCCACCATCCTGAGCTCACCAGCAGCCCTGCTCTCATTGCTGCTGCAGTGCTCTAGCATGGCCATGCCCCACCTGCAGCCCTGACCCCACTCCTGTTCTTATGGTCTAGGGCCCCTCTGCTAGTGACCCCAGCCTCACTGCTACTGCCACTTTAGAAGAGCCGGAGCTGGAGCAGCAGCAAGGGCAAATTCTGCTGAGGAGATCTGGGTCTAAAACCTGGGCTTTGCTTCTCGATTGATTTTGTGTGGCTGCAGCTTCCAGCCTTTGTATTTCGTTGTCCTAGCCAGCTACATTAAAGTGCTGTAAATAATTAGCTAGACCATAGCCGAGCCATCTCTTAACCTTGGAGGAACGAAGTTAGCTCAGCTCCTAGAAGGCAGATTTTGCAGTCCTCCCACCTTGTCACTCTTTCCCAAACACTATTCTTTCTCTTATTCCTGTACTGCATCATGCTCCGGCAACCTGTCATTAAACCAGGAATGGACAGCAAGGGATAACTCTCCTTTTTGTACTCTGGAGCTCTGCTTGGACAAGTGCAGGGTGTATTGTATCTATCTACCTCCAACAGAGACCCCGTGGGTTCAGTCTCTCTTTTAAAATGTTGCCAATACTGGAATAGCTTGACATGCCAATTTTGCATTTGAATTGAACCACAAGCTGTTCTCTCATTACAGCCAACTGCAGCCTGTGGAGCCTCCACAAGGACTGTGTAGCAAGGGCTGATTAGTGTGTGTCAGCCCAATTAAACACCAGCCTCTGATTATAAATAAATGAATGAATGTGTACCCTCAAATATCTCTAGCATTCACCAAAATGGGCAGCAGAGCTATCTGTGGGCAGCTTTCTCTGGAAGAGAACCAGCCACCAATTAATTGCATTTCAAGAGACTTCAACTACGAGCTCTTCTTCTTCATCAGGGGTGGTTCAGGAATGCTGGAGTCAAGTTGATTTCTTTTGTATCATCTCTGCTTAGTGCAGTCTCACTTCTAAACGTAGGAAGCAACTGGCTGATAGTTACACAGGACGGCCTGGACCATGAACAGACGCATCCAGCAGAACTAGGGTTGCCACCTCCCTCTGGGAGGAAACCCAGAGGTGGTGGCACCATGTCAGAGGGGGCGAGGCAGAGGCTGTCACACCCCCTTCTGATATAACCCCGCCCTATGTGGATCATCGTGATGTCATGGCATATAATAGGGGCATGGCCATGTCAGAAAGGAGTCAGGGCAAAGGTTTCTGACAAAACTCTGCCGATGCGGAGCATTGCGATATCATGTCATTCCGTAGAAGCAGGGCAACATCAGAAACGGAACAGGAAAGTCACTCTGGCCCACCCCCTTTTTGATGTGGCTGCCCCTGGAATTCCCAGTTCTCCGGGTTAGCCACGGGTGCTCCTGGCTAAGAGAAATCAGAGCTTCCTTCAGAACCTGGAGTCTTTGGGTCAAAACTGGAGTCTTTGGGTGAAACGCAGAGAACTCAGTACTTGGGCTCAGACGTGATCTCACCTTGGCCATTTTGGACAGATCAAGCTTGGTTAGGGTCCAATTAAGTTGTGTGCTGAATGTCTTCAGTTCCCCAAGGCTGTCCAGTTGGGTTGGATAGGATTTGTAACAATATATGCAAACATGGAATATGGAAAGTTTGGACCAGATTCTGATCTCAGTTACACTGGCCTAAGTCTAGAATAACTGGATTGACTTCAGTGGGTTTCTTGCACATTGGCAGAATTCACATCAACATCACTGAAATCAAACTGGCCCAAAGGTGTAATGGGACTGATGTGCCAAAGGTTGGTTGTCTTTTGCCCAGCATTTGCAATTTAGCAGTGAGCATGGGGAGATTATTACCAGGAAAGAAATACAGTAGAGGTTTGAAAAGTGAAGGAAAAGAGAGGCGGCGGTCAATGAAATGCTGTACGTTAAGAAAAGAGGGGCAGGGACATGGAAAAGGGGTGCTGTATGCACATAATGCAAGGACTGACAGCCAGAGACCCAGGACTACAACACACAGCAGGCTTTGCCCTGTCAGGGCCTATCAGTGCTGGGGACGGGAGAGAAACTCACAATGCCTGACTGCATCTCTCAGCAGGCAACCGGAGGAAGGGAGAAACACTCTATTTTGTTTGAGAGCTCATGATTGTCTCCTTGGATTCTTTTGTCTGGTGTTTGTCAGGAGCTAGACCTTGAACCAGCATCCCCAGGGTTTCAGAGCAGTGGCAGCTTTCCAGCACCATTGCCATATCATGGCTTCAGGCCAGACCTTGCCTTGTAGGCTGCTGTATGCTGGCTAGGACACATCCCCTCAACCTTCTGACTCGCCCATTGCCAGAATATAAGGTCACTGACTCACCAGCTACAGAAAGTTGGGTGGATCAACAGTGGGTTTCCTGGTCAAAGCCTGCCCCACCTGGTGTCCTGTCCTGTCTCGCTCTGCTCCAAGCCGTTGTCTGAACTTCCAGTGTGCGCCTCTCACTCATTCCTTTTTTGGACTGACTGTTTGGCTTTGACCTTTGGTTCCAGCTTCCAGACAGCTCTCTTCTTAGTATAAATGAGAGGCAGGCAAATGGCAGCTTGGAAGCCGCATGGAGTTCTTGGGCACCCGTACTGTGGCTCTCACAAGAGGAGGCTGCCTGGTGTCACACACCCTCCATGCAGCTCCCTCAGGAGCAAGAGAAGCCGAGCCGCCGTTTCAGATGCTGGAGCCTCATGGGGGCATTTCCTGTGCTGCTATTGCTGTTGCCTGTACCTAGAGGACTGCTTGGGAGCCAGATAGTCTTTGATGTAACAGAGGGGATTTGGGGGAAGCCTTGCTGCCCCCATCCCCAGTAATGGCGAACCCATGATCAATGTACTGCATCTTATGACTCTTAGTGCTATGAACATTTTGGTATGCGGCTCTTGAGGTTGGGAACTCTGCCCACCTACCACATAGACCTTGGCTCCAGTCTTGTGAGGCCTCACCCTGGCCTGGACCGAAACCCCCAAATCCACCCCTGCCCCAGATGAGCCTATTCTTACAGTTAGAATTTGCCCAATGTGCAAGGAAGATTTCACTGAACTGCACTGAATTTTTGTAAAAAGACCCTCCCCTCATGCAGAGCACCCTGCTCATATAATGCACATGGGGAAATGCTCATCTAGTGTCAACCTGTGAACCACACAGCTCTACTGAGAGCTGAGAAATGTGGGCCAGGGGATTTGAAAGGACCAGCAACATCTCCATAATGAGAACAAAGACAAGTTTCTGTTTCTGCAGCAAGGGAAATACTTGCTTTTCCCTAGTGTCTTGAGAACTTTGGTTTGCATGTAGGATGATGAAAATGCAATGTCAAACTCACCTGACCGTCAGAGCCAAGCAACTCAAATGAAGTCAAGGAAGCTGCCATGAAAGAGCAGAATCTGGCCCATTCTTTCTAACCTACAGCAGCATGTGCTTGGCCACAACATGCCCAGTGCATTATTAAGGGTTATCAGTTTCAGACAAGACAGGGCACCACATTGACCTCTCTTTGCCCTGATTTTACCTGCCTGTGCGAAGGGCGACTGTCAGATGTTTGCCCCTGTCTGTGCTGGGACACCTCTGCATGGTGTTGTGGCAAAATGCCCTTGCCCTGACAAAAAACCCCTCTGACCCCCCTTTGCTGAAACTGCAAACTTGGCTCAGTCAAAGCCCAGGCCTCAACAAGCACGTTAAGAACTTCCTCATTGCTGGAATTCCTAAGGGGGGGGGGAAACTCTACACCTGAGACAGGTGACGTAGGATGAGCGAATCCTAGAAGGAGAAGGGCTTCTGGGTTAAATTCAGCTGACCCTCCTGGACAAATGAGAACGAAGGTCAAGGATGCCTTAAAAGGACCAGCACAGGCATTTTGGCTTGCGTTCTCTCTCTGGACTAACTGAACTGCTGTGTGGCTGGTGTCCTTCCTGCCTAGGGCACCCACATGGCCTGTATGGCTTAACAGCAACTCTGGCCTGGCCAGAAGAAGAACTTGGACCCCATAGGAAAACCATCCCCTATGGAGAACTGATCAGCACCCCTGTGAGTACTGGCTAGTTACAGTTATAGGAAAATGCTTTCTAAAAGGGCTACTATGCCCACAGGTCTGACTGATTGATCAAAGGGTTATTACCCCTAGGTCTATGCTTTTATTCCTATTTGTCTTATGTACCAGTAAAGACTAAGTTTTCTTTTTTACCCTACTGGGTGTGTGTGTGTGTTATTGGCTGCGCAATAAACGCCTCCTTTGGGCTGGGTGGCCAAGCCTCGCTACTAAGGCTTAGAAGGGGGAAATCTACCTATTTGGCTAGGGGCCAACAGCTTTGGGAGCCAAGGGAAGCCTCCTGCGGGTAGCTCTGGGGATCTGCCTCCAACACAGTGGAGAAAATCCCAGGAACCGAGTGCCAGGAAAGGGGAGTGCTTTTGGGAAGCTGTGAGGCTTATGCCTTTTGGGGTTCACAAGTCTTGGGTGGTGTGAATGCCCTCTAAATTATACCCAAGTGGTGGCAGCGGAATACTAAGGTTTTCGGGGGGTTTGCCAGCTGTGGGAACCCCTGGTCAGAGATTTGGAGAAACACAGTGATGTGGGTGTCTCAGCTGTATAGCACCCCCTACTGGTGTTTTGCCACACGTGGTGGCAGCGGTGGGATGATCCAAGCAGCCAGATAATCACACACAGGTGGGATAGGATCCACCAGAAGTCTTCTTTTTGAATTGGAGTTTTTTGAAAAGCACCCACAGAACAAAGCGGGGCTTTAGAAATAAACCTTGAGCAATCGAGTCCTTGAATTTGGCTTTGGGTCAACTGGATAGGGCTTAGATAAGCAGTGCAAGAACACAGAATTGTATGAGTTCTGGAACCCAGGGAAGTACCCTGATGGGATTGCCCAAAGGGCTACATAGACTCACTAAAGCTGACCTCGTAAGAGAGGCCCAGAGGAGGAAACTCCCAGCAGAAGGGCTGACCAACGAGCAGCTAAGGCAGGAAATAAAGAATTTTGAAATGTCTGAGCCTGCTCAGAATGTCAATCCAGAGTCTGGAGCTGGAGCAACCTCTTTCCTCGGGGCTCCTGGAGCGACCCCAGAACAGCTGGAACTGCTCCGGGCGCAGATCTGCCTGAGAGAGAAGGAGCTGGCAGCCCAGGAGAAGCTACTTGCCGACAGGGAGCGAGAGAGAGCCAACAAGGCAGCTCAGTGCCAGCATGAGGAAGCTCAGTGCCAGCATGAGAAAGAGCAGTGAGAGGCCCAGGAGAAGCGTGAGAGGGAGCAGCGCCAGCACCAGACTGAGCAGCGAGAGGCCCAGGAGAAGCAGTAGAGGGAGCAGCACCAGCACGAGAAGGAACAGCAAGAAGCACAGGAGAAGTGGGAGAAGGAGCAGCGAGAGCACGAGACCATGATGCACCAGCGGAAGTTGGACGCACCCCACAAGCTGACTCCAAAGGACTTCACCCCTTTCAAAGTGGGAGACAACCCTGAGGTGTTCCTGAGTGTTTTCAAGAAACAGGCTTGCAGATGGAACTTGAGGGTGGAACTGCGGTATGTAGCTGGGTTGGTTTCTGGGACTATGTCAGTGATCCTTGATGGCTTACCCAATGAGTCTGTTAGCGATTATCCTGCTTTTAAAGAGGCTGTGCTCAAGTGCTATCAGCTGGGCCCAGATCATTTCAGGAAGCCGTTTCGCACACTGCTTCCTCAGTCAGGGCAATCTATGACTGAGTTTGGGGCCCAACTAGTGGAAGCCCTGGGAAAGTGGGTGGCTGGAGCAAAGCAGAGACCCGGGAGCTGGTGTTGGATCTTATGGGGCTGGATCAGTTTTATTTCCACTGTCCCCAGGAGATCAAGCACTTAGTGAAAGATAGGAACCCCAAAACAGTCAGTGAAGCTGCTGAGGTCGTTGATCAGCTGCTGCTGAACAGAGATGGGATAATGAAAGATCATACCCGAAAGGAACATCAAGTCCAAGATGCGCTAAGACTTTAGTGATGTGGGGACTTTATTGCCCTGTAAGCCAGAGATGTACCTCATGGCTAAGGTGAGGACAAGGTCAAAACAAGGTTGGAGATAATTATTCCATGGGTAGAATATGTAGTTGGAAAGAGCATGTAAAAATGGCTGGCACGGTCGATTGATATATTTTGGACATTGTAAAGCTAGGGTATACATATGTTATACAGCCATATTTATAACCTTGTTTCTCCTTGGCCGTTTGGCCCATTATTTTATTATATGGTTGGAATATTGCACTTCCTGTTATTCGTGGACTGTATGTTTTGTCTGATTGTCTGTTTTGTTTTGTTTTACTTTGTTTGTCTGCCATGGCGAAAGCCAGTGCCTTAAATAAATAAATAAATAAATACCCGCTTTGGGAAGGATCAGAAAGAGATCCAAAAAGGTGAGAGGGGGGAAATGACCCCCAAATGGGAGCCTGGGACACCGCCAACTGAACATAAGGCATCCCCTAATTTGGCAAAGTCCCCTAAATTGGAGAGGAGAGGCTGCTACAGCTGTGGGGATCTGGGCCACATTAAGGCTGAATGCCCAAAGTGGCAGAGCTTTCAGAAGCCTGTACACAGTGCAGCAGCTGTAGGAACAGGGGAGGAAATCCAAAGCATCCCAGTGTATCACAGGCATTTTCTCTCTCTCTCTCTCTCTCTCTCTCTCTGGACTAACTGAACTGCTGTGTGGCTGGTGTCCTTCCTGCATAGGGCACCCACATGGCCTGTATGGCTTAACAGCAACTCTGACCTTGCCAGAAGAAGAACTTGGACCCCATAGGAAAACCATCCTCTATGGAGAACTGATCAGCACCCCTGTGAGTACTGCTAGTTACAGTTATAGGAAAACGCTTTCTAAAAGGGCTACTATGCCCACAGGTCTGACTGATTGCTCAAAGGGTTATTACCCCTAGGTCTATGCTTTTATTCCTTTTTGTCTTATGTACCAGTAAAGACTAAGTTTTCTTTTTACCCTACTGGGTGTGTGTGTGTGTGTGTGTGTGTTATTGGCTGCGCAATAAACGCCTCCTTTGGGCCAAGGGGAGTGCTTTTGGGAAACTGTGAGGCTTATGCCTTTTGGGGTTCACAAGTCTTGGGTGGTGTGAATGCCCTCTGAATTATACCCAAGTGGTGGCAGCTGAATACTAAGGGGTTTTGGGGGTTTGCCAGCTGTGGGAACCCCTGGTCAGAGATTTGGAGAAATGCAGTGAGGTGGGTGTCTCAGCTGTATAGCACCCCCTACTGGCGTTTCGCCACAGGTGTCATCCCCAGAATGGCAGAGTACTCTGTGCAGGGTAACTCAGCCCAAACTGGGGCAATGGGTTGACTTGAGGCCACTTTCTGTCTGATGGCAGGGACACAGCATGGGTCATGTTCTCCACCATAGAGTCGCAGTTGCAGCCTAAAGCAGTCATGGGAACAACTACAACTCTATGGTGGAAGGGGGGGCAACATGAGGGCAGACTGCAGCCAGGGGAACTGCTAGCCTATTTGCTGGGGTCCTATTGGAGCCTGTGCGAGGCAGCTGTGCAGTTCAGTGGGCTCCTGGCCCATATGTTAACACTCATTGACTGGATGACCCGGTCAAGCATCCAGTTGCTTGGGATCAGAGCTTTCAGTCAAATCAAATTTATTTAGAAGACGTGATCTTAAATCATTGTCATAGTAGAACAATAAAGACATAAACTTTCAACAAACAGTACGAGTGAGACAAACAATCCTATTCCGCAACTAATAAAATTGGGACACTAGCCCCACAAATCTTTATCATGACTGTTTGATAAGTAAAATAAAATAAAAATCTAAGCAGAACATCCATTCTTCCTCAACAAGGTACAGTACGGACTTCTTACTTACAGTATACAATCAAAATCTAATAAATATAACATAATATAAAATTTAAGGGTACTTTCGACCTAATCCAGCAAAAGCTTAGATTCAAGGAACTTTTTCCTTAGGCCTGTTGCTAATGATAAAAACTTCATAACACGCAAGGTTGTCTCCAAGTCCACATCAATGAGGGCCATTTGCGTCAGAAAAAGATCTGTTGCACCTGGAAATTTCCCAATAAAGGGTTGCAAGTTCTCAGCACGAATTGCATCATAAAGATGGCAGGCAAATAACACGTGGTGCATAGACTCTACAGCCATATTGTCAAAAGGGCATAAGCGATCCCTGTAGGGAATCTTAGCTATCCGTCCCTCAAGCACTTTCGTGGGCAATGCATTGACCCTGGCATAAAGAAATAAACATTTCTCCCTAAAAGTTGTAGTTGAGCCAATGTAACTTGCCCCATTGCCCAGTTGGGGAGCCCATGCGGCATATCCCACCAAATGGTGGGACCTTGCTACTAGCACCAGCTCCTCCTGTTGGTCTATATCTCGTAGATGAGTAATAATCTCCTGTTCGGCTGCTTCATAAGTTCTGGTCGCTAGATACCCCTCCGATAGGCCAGAGCGGGCCAAGTGATCAGATGTGGCCTGACACCAGGGGCTAATGAAGGAGTCCAAAAAAATATCGTGGAGCAGGTTATCAGAGGAGGCTTTGCTTGCTTTAAGCCAGAAAAGAGCTGCCTGCTCCCAAGCAGCTGCCGTTCATCCTCGAGTACCCACTTCCAAATGGATAGCGGCAGCTGGGGTCCCTTTGGGCAAATTGGTGAGGGAACTCAGGAATCTTGTTTGGAGGGAGTTTAGGCTTTTCCCCCCAAAGGGGGGCCCATAACGCGGCACTGTATAAAAAAGATGGCTTTACCTTGGTCGCAAAAACCTTAGTAGCAATGTCCAGGTTCCTCCTCCCTGTCCCCACAAAGAGTCTCAAAATTGCCGTTAGCTGACTTTTGGCTGCCACCCCATCCCTATCCAAGTGCTCTGCCCATCACCCAGTGGACACAAAGTTCAATCCCAGGTATTTATACCCCTTGGCTTGCTGAAAACGCATGTCATCCACAGCCCACTGGTAAACCTTTCTACTCCGTGCAAATACCACGATGTTAGATTTGGTACAGTTAATCGTAAGATAATTATCTCGACAGTAGCTGATAAAAGCTGAAAGTTGCCTCCGTAATCCGACCTTGGTCTGCGAAAGCAAGACCAGGTCATCGGTGTAAAAAAGGGAGCCAATGGACCTAGAGGGGGAAAATATCTCTCCTGCCTTGTGCCTGGAATGAAGTCATTAATGAATAAGTTAAACAGGGTAGGTGCGAGGATGCACCCGTTTTACCCCCTGCTTAACCAAAATATCTGCGGTAAGATGGCCTGCCAGGTCGACCCTGACCGCTATGGTCATATCCGCATGCAGCGCCCAGATACGTAAGAGCAACCTAGGCTCAATTCCAAGGGCAGACAGCTTTATCCAAAGGAGAGATCGATTAACTGTATCAAATGCCGCCTTTAAATCCCAAAAGGTGGCATTCAGCTTCCCATTGGCAGCTTTATATTTTTCCACCAAATGGTGGAGCACCAAGCAATGATCTAAGGTCGCCCTACCCTTACGGAACCCTGCCTGCTCGGCGTGGAGTATCTGATTAGAGTCTATCCATTCTGCTAGCTTTGCCAAAAGAAGCTTGGCATAGATTTTCGACACTACACTAATCAGACTGATTTGCCTATAGTTTGCCGGTCCAACCTCTGTCCCTTCTTGTAAATGGGAGCCACCACGGATTGGGTTCAGCCATTGGGTAAAGTTCCTGTGTTGTTAATCCTGGTGAACAGCTTAGCCAACACTGGGAGCTTGTTGGTCTTGGAATCTTTTGAACTACTTGCTACAAGAAGATCCTGCCCCCTCTTGTCCCCATATGCTCTCTTTTTCGTTCTTATCAGGTCCTTATATATTCTTTTCTCCTGGAAATACTACACTGGGAGAAAAGGTACAAACCCAGCTCGATATTCACTATAGAGCTTGTAGAGCTGTCTCTTAGCACTTCAGCACTCAGCATCAAACCATTTTTGGTCTAGAGAGTGAGCCAGCTTGAAGTACAGGTTCCTCCCAGGAAGCTCAGAACTTTGTCGTGGAAGTTAGGATACCAGCCTATTGTAAAGCTCCACCTCCCCCACCCCTTCTAATCCTGAAACAAGTTGGTCCCTAATTTCAGAGAGACCAGTAGATTCCAAAGAGGCCCTCTAAACAAGGGCGATGCTATCAGTCCACCTTTGGTACTTAAAACAAGGGTCATCAAGTACCTTTAGGGGCAACTCCTCCTTACGACCGGTAGCCTCTGACACAGAAAAACTTGAGACCAACGGAAGATGGTCCGATACCGTAACAGTGGCTGCCTCAAAGGTAATCAGGAAATCAAAGGCCTCGGGTGGGGATAACACATAGTCCACGACACTGCTACCCTGTCCTCCCAAAAAAGTAAACTCACCCTCTGGATCTAGGTATCCTGCACTGTTAAGAATAGAAAGGTTTAGGCCTACCACCAACCAGGCAAACCTTAAACTGGAGGAATTGAGTTTGGAGTCCTTGGAAGCCCTTGCTTGCATGGAAGCTGTATGCAAGTTACCAGGAAGCTCCTCCATATACGGGGACAGAACACTGTCCCCGGCCCCTATTCGAGCATTGAAGTCCCTCATGACCAGACATGGAGTATTGGGGTATTTCACCAGGAGCTCACTGATGGCATTCTCCAAGTCCACCCAAAGCTGGCATCTAAAGGTACCTGCATTAGCTGGGGGAATATAAACATCCAGTAACAGGTAATTTACTGCCTCACACTTAAGCAGCAGTCCAAGCATAAAGGGAGGATATTTAAACTCTGCATTTATTTTCAGACGAGAATCTTCCACCACCAAGCAAGCTAAGCCCCCACTCGCTCTACCTCTGGCGGCTGAGGACACTGCCAGCAGGGAAACTGCTGTATAACCCTCAAACTCTATTTGGTCCACGGCACAAGTCTCTTGGAGTAAAAGGACTTGGTGTTGCCTAACAAAGACAACAAAATCGCCATGATTTTTGTGGGCATGCCAGCCTGAGATGTTCCAGGAACAGATTGAAAAATAGCCTGCATGCCCCTGCGTGGGTCACACCCGTCCTGACTGCGTCGCTATTTGCGATAAAAAGGACACATGGGGTGCCATGACAGCAGAAGCTCCCCGATCTCTCCCTGGCAGGGCCCCTTGCTCATCTCCACCCTCCTGGGGCCCGTCAAGGTCCCCTCTTGGTCCCTCGGCAGGGTCTAAGTCAGGTTGGCACGAGTTTTCAGTCTGAACTTTCCCACACTCTTCTCCATCTCCTGATGATCTGAATGGGGATTGTTTCCAAGGCAAGGGTTCCACACCATTCTCTAGTAAACTTAACACAGCCTCTCACATGAACCCCTCTAGGATTGCCCCCCAGCCTGGATTGCAACAGACAGTTATGGGCACAGAGATAAGCTGAACTCATCAAATTCTTGATCCTCCCAATATGAGAAACACACCTTCCAGCATTTATCAAAGAGTGACATGCCCCGCTCCCTCGGCCAGTAACTTCGCCTCTCAGCAAATAGCTCAGCCCCTCATGCACTTACAGATGTGCATGCACTCTTCCCAACATTCCAAGTGCATGAAGAGGAATAGAAACTCCTGCTTCTCATTCCACTTAGTTTCTTGTCATTCTTGTCTTGTTCTCTCCAGTGTTTTTCCTGGGAAGCAACAAGGAAAGAGGTGCCTGAGACTTGAATACCGGTCTTTTCGTCTCACAGGGAGTGGATGGAGTGACAAACTGAGGCTGTTTTTAAACAGACAGCTGCTGGGGGGGTGGGGGCGGTCCATGGGTGTCTGGTGGAGCGTCACTGCAGGGGCCATGTGTGGGGGGAGGGCACAGCTGGGTGTATACCCATCTCCGCCCACCTCCATGCACAGACCAACCTGCCTTTTCAGGTATTGCTCCGTGAGTGGGGGGTGGGGGGTGGAGTTGCGTGGGTTACACACGCACACCCACGCATCTCCAGATTCAAACAGGATGCTCCAACATGTGTCCCATGGGTGGACATGAGTGGGAGTGTCTCATTTAAAAATGGCCTGAGTGGAACAATCAAGATGTGGCCGTGGGTGGAATGGCAAGAGCCTTGGTGACATGACCGAGACAGGTCTATGGGGAACAGGTGCCATGAGACAAAAAGGACCCACTGTCTCTCTCTCCTGAAAGGGACAGTGGGATTCAGCACCCAAAGAGGGACTGTGCATCCTCAGTAGGGGCTGTTGGGTGGTATGTAGAGAGGACCAGAAAGAAGGGGAAGGATTTCTGGGTAGGAGAGGTTTGCCTTGTTTCTGCTAGAGACCTTGATGTCTTGTATTTGTGCTTATGCTATGTTTGGTAGGTGTCCTTTATTAAAAGGAAGCATCCCTTATTTCACAGCATCAGCTCTATAGAACATAATGAACATCCCTTTTGTGACCCTTCTTCTGAACACCACAACTCCATGGTACACAATGGACACAGCCTCCCTTATTTAAGTATCCCTCAGCTGCGTACTGTCCCTTATTTTTGAAATATTGATCTGGCAACCCGAGCTTATAGTATCAGGAGGCAGGAAAGGATGGGTAACCTTGGTGCATAGGACTCTGAGGAGGCCTCTAGGCACTTCCATTGTCAAAAGATCAAATGCTCATTTTGCCTAATGCCACTTTTCAGGCAGCATCTAATTCTTTCTGATTATTTTAATCAGGCAACAGGTGATTCAGCATCCTGCCCCTCTCCTTCCTCCCTATCTGTGAGCCTCTTTCATCTGTGAATCACTCAGGGACTTCCTCCTCTCTTCTACAATTAGCCCATTTTGATTCTTTGACAATTCCACCCTAATCAAATATCCCCTCCATTTTAAACCTGATTAGGAGCAAATCAGCCTTACTTGTTCCTCACCTTCTCATGGGAATTTATTGCTGGCCACATTTCAACTCTCACTTCATGCGCAATGAACACCACAGCTGGGGTAGATAAACTCTACTTCATCTCAGTCAACTAGAAAGCATTTTAAGGAGACCTGCCTGACCAGATTTCAGAGGTGACAGCACAGGGTGATGCACTGAATGTCCTAAACAGCACTGAACAGAGAACAAACCTCAATCACTTCTGTATTATTTATGTACTGTATTAGCCTTTTACAGCAGATGAAGCCAGCCAAGTGAATAACAGTTCATACTGCAGGAGGGTGGTAAGTGTAAAACCATGTGCAGGTAGAATAGCAAAGTTCAATACACGATACAGGCAAATGGGTTTTGCTGTATAATCAGAGAGTTGAAGGTCAGAGAGGGAATTAAGATTGTCAGCGGTCCCAGCAACCCTACAGGGATGTAGGGGTCTTTAAAGAGGGGGGGACACCCCACTTAGTCCTGACCCAGAGGCCCCTCTCTTGGGGAGGCATTCAAAGGTGACAGCAGGCCTGCAGAGCAGTGGTATGGGCAGCAGATCGCCTCCTTTGTTCCCCATCCTTGGGGGTTGGGGACCCTCACCAGCTCCACTCCAGTGGCTTCAACAGAGCTCTGTAAAGCAGCAGACACTGGAGAAGAAGGACCCACTCATTTATTTATTTAGACATTTGTAGCCCGCCCATCCTGCCACAGGCAGTTCTGGGCGGCGCACAACATAAAACATTAACATTAAAAGAACTTTTAAAATAAACAACAGGGAGGTATAAAAAAAACCCCAACCACCCACCACCCTAACCCATTCCCCCCCCTCCTCCCTCCCCCGAAAGCCAGGTGAAACAGCCACGTCTTAACAACAGCGTCGAAACGAGGGGAGATCCGGGGCCAAACAGGCCTCCATTGGCAGGGAGTTCCATAGCCATGGGGCGGCCACCGAGAAGGCCCTCTCCATCGTGGCCCTCCAGCAGACTCGGGGGACCTCCAGGAGAGCACCCCCCAATGACCGCAGGGGCCGATCCAGAACCGGGGGGTTGAGGTGGTCCCGCAAATAGGTTGGGCCGAGGCTATTTAGGGCTTTATAGGTAAGCACCAACACCTTGAATCGGGTCCGGAAGACTACAGGCAACCAGTGCAGAGACTGAAGATCCAGTGTAATATGTTCCCAGCGGCCCAATCCCACCAGGAGATGGGCCGCCACGTTCTGCACCAGCTGCAGTCTCCGTACCATCACCAAAGGTAGCCCCGTGTAGAGCGCGTTACAGTACTCAAGCCTGGAGGGCCCACATAGAGCAGTGACCCTGCTGATGGTCTCCTAGAGCAGAGATGGGAAAAGTTTTCAATCCTGAGAGCCACATCCATTTACTACAGCGGAACTAAGGAGCCACATGTGGCTCTACAGCTGCAGTTTGCCCACTTCTGTCCTAGAGACTCCGCTCTCCAGGATGGGGGAGAGGATCTCCAGGATATTAGGGGTGTCAGTGCATATTTCCCAATACTGCCCCCTCCTACATATATTTATTATTATTATTATTATTATTATAAGTTTTTATATAGCGCCAGCGATGTACCTGGCGCTTTACAGAGAATAAAATAGACACGGTCCCTGCCCGAGAGCTTCCAAGCTTTAAAAATTCCATCCCTAATTCCTCCTGCATTGGAGGGAGTTATTTCTCCTTACTGTATAGGTGAGAAGTCCAGTAACCTGCAGTGGAACGACAGCATTAGCTACCTACAAACAACTCCCCCAGAAATGTCCATGGGAGGAGCTGCTACGACTGCTGCTACCTCAGGTGGCTGTGCTTGCTCTGGCATAGGCGTCTCTAGTCCTGTGGTTCACTGTGCTTTCCCATCAATGGAGCTTGCTGTGACACTACAGGTCTGTGATTCTCAGTGGGACAGAGAATGGGGTCAATGGTGGTTGGTGAACTTTTAGGTTGGTGGGGTGGAAGGATGGGGCCACCATTAATATTTCACACTGACACAGTGAATGGAATGGAATGGAATACAACATGCATAAAAAACTGCTGCAAAAACAGATCTAAAAACTACACTGTTGTTGTCATGGAATAGTGAACAAAGTGTAAAGCTTGTGAGCAAATCAAAAAGGGGGAAACAGCAGTTGCTCCTGTAGACCAGATGCTAGAAAAGAAAACTGGCAGGTCAAGACTTCAAGACTGTTTTAAAGGGAACATCTGTGTATGGTTTTGGTTTTTTTTAATAGTTTTAAAATTTGCTACTTTCAAAATAAGAATCCACACAGGAGAAAAACCCTGTACATGTCAGGAGTGTGAGAAAAGTTTCAGAAGTTGGGGGCACTCAATGTACATCAGAGACTCTACACAGGAGATGTGCCCTCACTGGGAATGCTACAGGGTGATCTCAGCAATCAGTGCACACCAGAGCACTACGGTGCAAGAGAGCACCCCTATAAATGCCTAACTGAAGAAGGCTTTGGTGTGAACCTCAGAGAATATGCATGAAAACCCCCAAATAGTTCCTTCATTCCCACCCCCCACCTCACCTCAGTTGCAATTGCAATTGAGAGAAATGGGTGTGAATGGAAGAGTTCCCTTGGGAGGTGTCATGGGGCAGGATACTTTAGGAAACAATATGGTGCACCTAAAGCTTAGCTTTTGAGTCACAGTGCTGCTGCGTTTCTAGGACTGAAACTTAGTTGTTGGAGGGTTTTCAGTCTTGTCGAGAGCGCAGTTCTCTGTTCGTTTTGGGAATGAAATGAGAACCAGTAGCATCTCAGCTTAATTCTCAATGAGAATGAAAAAAGTTTTTTAAAAATTACGACGCATGCAGAAAATGGCCACCAGGTTGTTCTGCACATGTACAGCCCTTTCCCAAAATAGCATCCGCATCAGCATTGCCGCCGTTCTGGAAAAGGGCAGTCGGTCTGCACGTGTGCAGTGGCCATTTTGCACATGTGCAGAATGGCTGCCCTTTTCCAAAATGGTGGTGATGTTGCTGCTGCCGTTTTGAAAAAGGCTGTGCATGCACCTAACAGCCTGGGGCCATTTGGCATGTGCAGTGATTTATTTTTATTTTTTTTACACTGAGAAATACCGACAATTCATACTGGGACCGAGATCTCATCAGTTCTCATATTCTTGGTATTTCTTGCAAGCTTCTTGTTTCAGCCATATGCATTTCTACTTCCTCACCCCAGCCCAGCCCTGCCTCACCCATCTTTGCTCTTCTTCTCTTACACTCTTACACTTATTTCCCCTGTGAACACAGACCATTCCCTCACCTCGCCCTCTCTTTACATACGCTGTTCCAAAATGACACCTAAAGATTTAACCCAGGGGCTACTTGCCTGCAAGGACACGGCTGACTGGCAACTCTGCAGCAGGCTGAATAAAAGGTTCTCAATGCAGCAGTGTTGGTCAGTCCCCAAAGCCAGCAGAACTCCAGAGGGGGGAGTATCTTAGTTAAGGTACACTTCAATCAAACATTTTGGTATCTGGAAACTGAAGGCAATTAGCGGCCAGAATCCTAGGATATACCAACATGGGAACAATGGCGGGAATGCAAATGTCAGTTTGCAAATAGGGATACATATGAATAAGAATATGCTGTAATGGCCTGTAAAGCAATTCAGTGGAGCTGCATCTCCAATAGGGAATGAGAGTAAGGGTGGTTGTGTCTGTGTAATGACAAAAAAGGAGCCAGGGAGAGGGGGTGGAACAACAGGGGGGAGGCACAGGGAGTCAATGGAGTGAGAAACTGAGGTGGTTTTTAAAGACAGCTGCTGTGGTGGGGCGGTCCATGTGTGGCCGGTGGAGCACCGCTGCGGGGGCCATCTCCACTCATCTCCACGCACAGAGTAACCTGCTTTTTCACTGGTTGCTCCGTGAGTCGGGGGTTGGTGGAGTTGCGTGGGTTACAGGAGCGCACACCCATGCACCTCCAGATGAGTAGGAGCATCTTGTTTAAAAATGGCCTGAGTGGAACAATAAAGATGTGGGCATGGGTGGAATAGCAAGAGCCTTGGTGGCATGACGGGGAAGGGTCTATGGGGATCAGGTGCCATGAGACAGGACTGGGTGGAATGATAGGAATTCTCTCCATCGTCTCCTTGTCCTTCCTCCAATTCATTAATTTCTCTCAAAACCTCCTCATTCAATCAGCTTGTCATGACTCACCACCACTATTCTAGCCAAACCTGTGTCATTTCAGCCATTCATTTATCATTCTGCTCGCTCTGCCTGGCACCTTCCTTATCATTCCACACCCTGTTGATCCCCAAAGATGCAGATCCACTGTATTGCTTCACAGCCAGTTAAAGTTTATGGTCATTTGCAGATCCCATTATCTCCCATTGGTATTCCCGTTGCCTTCATTGTTTTCAATGGACATTCTATGTCATCTGTTCCCCTCACCTTTGTGCATCTTTGATTATAAGCCCACTGGGCAGGGATCTGTCTCTGAAAATTTGTGACTGTAAAGTGCTGCGTATGTCCAGTAGTGCTATAGAGATTATTATTAGTAGTAGGATCCATGATTTGGATCCTCCTCTCCTTGAGTGCAACCCTTAACTACTCCCCACTTCTATGTGACCCTCCAAGTTTGTACCAATACAAGGGAGTGAAAACAAAGCATACACAGGGTCGCCCTTGATATAGCACTTCTGCTATCCTTCCTGCGATTGCCAATACTAGGGAGCCGGGGGGGCACCACAGAAAATCCTTAAAATTCTAAGATTCCCAGTATCAACATATTGCTTGGAGAGTGGGGAACAAAATTCAAAGGGGCTTTTCCCTTTTCAGAAACACTATAAAACATACAATTTTGCATACAAAACAAATATTTCTGAAGTTTTCACACTGCTCCAAAAATATTAAATATAAGATGTTTGTAACTAAAACCTTTGGAAAAACTTTAAATTCAATTTATCTTTTCCCCAGCATGTTCAGTTAAGCCACAAAATTACACAAACCATTTTAAACACCAGTCCATTCAAAAACATATAAAAGCTTTTTAATCAACAGATTACACAGGGAGGGGAGACATACCTTTAAAATAAAAAACAAGGGGGATCAAAAAATAAAAAATTAATTTAATTTTTTTTTCACTCAGGTAAGGGGGTGAAATTAAATGGACTTTAACACATGAAACAACAGCAAAAACCATGGGGAAAACAATAAAATTCAAAAATAGATTTAAAAAATTCCTACCATATCCAGATTGCTCTCTCATGTAATAGCCTCCAAACTGGAAAAGACCAATTCCAGGAAGTGGAAGATGTGGCTGTTCCTTCCCCACAGAGGGGAGGGCGGTGTGAGAAAGGAGCTCCTCTGGGCTCCGATTGGCTTTAGGGCATTGAGAATCAGTGCCCTAAAATCATTCTGATTGGCTGGGCTCCTCCACAGGAGCCCATGCCTTAGATCCCTGGCCCCTCATCCTGCCCCTCCCCTAATATTTAGTGCACCCCTCCCCCAGGTGAATGCAGGCATAGTGCACAGTCGAGGGCGTCAGGGGCAATGCCCCTCCTGTGCCTTCCTGCTCTGCTCCTGTGCCCCCCTGCATCCTGCTGCTCTTCAGGGGGGCACAGGAGCAGGGCATAACTAGTAAATAAACTTACCCGGTGCCCAGGTCCAGCACTGCCTCTCTCAGCAGCAGCCGCTGCTTATTTTCAGTGAGGAGGGGGTCTCGCTGCGAGGGAGGAGAAGCAGCAGGTAAGGAGTCCCATAAGGGACAAACCAGTGTGGAACACACTTGGGCGATTTGAGAAAACAGTCCAAGTGCATAGAATAGGGAAACTGTAGTTTCCCTATTCTATCCACCAGGGGGCGAGGAGCTCAGTGAGCCCATAAGTCCTACAGGCTCACTTTTTAGATGGTACCTGGGTGGCCATGTAGGCGCCCAGGCAAGATTTGCTGTGCGTGGGGAAGAGGGTGCCCCCTCCTGCCTCCTCCTCTCGGAGGGGAGGAAGCAGGAGGGGGCACTCTGGGACACATGCTCAGTCTCGGTGAGCACGAGTTTCTTCATGCACACTGCTGAGCTGCCTTGGACGGTCCAGGTTCCTGCTGCCTTACTAGTTGGTGGTGAGTAAATTGCTTGGGGGGGGTCCGGGGGAGGGGGTTGCACTGGGAGACATGGGG
>QEPC01000856.1:482520-499733 GCA_003113815.1 Sphenodon punctatus
TTTTTCACTCAGCGTACAATTAGGTTGTGGAATTTACTGCCAGGGGAGGTGGTCAAGGCCAGCAGTATAGCTGAGTTTAAAAGAGGTTTGGACAAGTTTCTGGAAGATAGTTTCATTAGCAGCTATTAGCTAGATAGGATTGGGGAACAAAACCCTTTACTGCTGGGAGCCTGGGGATGACCCACAGGGAATGGATAACATGGTGACCTGTTGGGTGCTTCTCCCAGGCCCCCGTGACTAGCCACTGTCAGAGGCAGGATGCTGGGCTCGATGGACTGTTGGTCTGACCCAGCATGGCACTTATGTTCACAGCTGATTGTTGCAGCAGCTGTCAGCACACGCACATAATCCTAATAAGCACTGAGCTTTTGCCCATGCACGCTCAGCGCTTAACAGCAGAATGCTCATACGCACATATGCTGATTTTCATGGCCATCAGTCATGAGGCAGAGGTGGAAGGGAAAGGGAGGGGAGCCGGGTTGGCTGTCAGCACCGTACAGAGGTGGTGATTAGGGAAAGGCGGGGATGGCTCGGATCAGGCACAAGGAGGCAGGTCGACAGTCACCGCCCCTCCCCCGTGGGCCACCCCTGAATGGAATACGAAGGCAGACTATTTCACACTTTCTCATGATACGTGAACTAGGGAACACCTGATAAAATTATGAAGCAGGTGCTTTGAAACAAACATTAGGAAGTTCATTTCCACAGAAGGTACAATTAACCTGTGGAAGTCATTGCCAAAGGACATTGTGAAGATCAATGGTGAACTAGGTTTAAAAAAATAATTGGGTAAGTTCCAGGAGGATAGATCCATAACTGACTATTAGCCAAGATGGCTGGGAGAGTCACCCTCCACCCAGGCAGTCCCTAATGTCTGAATACTGAAAACTGGGAGTGAAAACAGGAGACAGATCATGATGTAATTGCCCTGCTTCTCGTACACTCCCACTGAAGCATCCAGTGATGGCCACTGTTGGAGCCAAGAATACTAGGCTAGAGGGACCATTAGTCTCACCCATCATGGCAGCTCTTTTTGGCAGAAGGATGAATTTGCCTACCAAAATCTGAGAACCACATCACCATTAAGAGCAGGCCAGGGATAGAAATCCTATTTTGGAAGAGGATATGGAGGAGGTATTTCACAGATACTTCCCCCTACACTAACATAGCAATTTTTTCATTTTCATTTCATTTCATTTATACCCCGCACTCTCCCAACCAAAGTTGGCTCGAGGCAGCTCACATCAATAATAAATACAATATTAGGGTTTTTATCCCACGCAGGGGAAACCCAGCACTAAATACATCATAATACACAAGAAAACCCTACCCTCCCATTTAACATTTCAATAATAATATCTAACAATATGCCTTACTAACCCATCCCAATACCCACTCTACCAGTGTCAAACCATCCTTCCTTCCATCCCCTGCTGCCACCAGGGGTAGTCCTCCCTCTCCACCCCTCTCTCACCGGGAGGAGTGGAAGGCCTCCTCACAACTTTCACCAGTAGAAACCTCACATTGGGCAACCCCATCAGCAACCCCTCCATCCCAACCTCCATCCCCGACCGAAGGGCAGGCCCCTTTGATCATGCCCCTTCGAGCCGTGCCCCCGACACGCGCCTCCGGCACGGCAAAGAAGCAGATAGAGGGGCACTGGTAGGAAGATGGCAGCTATAAGCCATACCTGGGAGAAGAACAGGGAAATCAAAGCTTAAATAAGGTCCATAAATGGCTATAAGGATAGATCCATAAATGAATACTAGTCAAGTTGATTGGGGGATGTAACCACTGAGTGTTAGGAGCTAGGAGTGAACAACAGGGGATGGATTGCTCCATTATGACTTGTTGGGTACTTCTTTGAAGTGACCAAAGGTGACCAGTGTTGGAGACAGGATACTGGGCTCTATGTACCATTGGTCTGACCCACTATGGCACTTCTTATACTCTTAACTAGGGAACAAAAAACAAAAGACGACAAGGTTCCATATGTAGATTGAAACAACACTGTATGTAACTCTCTTAGGAATGCAAAGCAATTACTATCCAGTGAGTAGTTCAAATCAGCTATTGACACATAAGTATAACAAGCAGAACTGTATACCTAATAAATCAGTATTGTCCAATGTTCCTCAAATAACAGTCCCAAAAATCTTATAAATTTAACTTTGAATTCAGGTGTGTTTGAACTGATTAGAAGTAATTCTTTATCCAACATGTTTCAACCTTCTGGTCTTCTTCAGGGCGTGTTCAAAATTCAATCTGAAAACTCAACCAAAAATATTACCATATTCAATGAATTATGCAGCCCACATCCATTAAACTACATTGCTATCTTCATTAAAAATATAAGAATTTTCTAGTAATACAAAATATCAAGTGTTCAAATAATGAGATAATGATGAAAAACAGACCTAAAAAGTACATCACTTATTTTATAATCTCTTACCCAACTGCTGATCAGAATTACTTCTAATCAGTTCAAACACACCTGAATTTAAGTTACATTCCTAAGAATTTTGGGACTGTTCTTTGACGAACATTGGACAATACTTGTTTATTATGTATACATTTCTGCTTGTTACAATTACAAGTCAATAGTTTATTTGAACTACTCACTGGCCTGTAATTGCTTTGTATTACTAAAAGATTTACATACAGCATGGTTTGAATCTACATATGGAACCTTGTCTTTTTGTGTTGCCCGATATCCGAGGCCTGTTAGACATAGACAAAGTTACCTGATAATCCCCCATATTGTTTGTTCTTAACTAGGGAATGACAGGATACAAACGAGGAAAGGGAAACGGGCAGCAGAAGCATTTCCTCCATGCTGAACGAGAACAGGTTGTGGAGGAATATCCTGGGGGAACTGCTGGAAGACATGTTAACAGAGCTGTTTAAAATGTGACTGGACAAAGCCCTTGAGAACAGCATGTAAGAAACGACTCTGCATTGGCCCGAGGTCCTCGCACATGGAGAGCAAGCGGTGTGACCTGTGACACTGTGCCATGTCTTCCCACTCTCAAATTCCTTTGATTTTGTGCCACTCAGCATAATAGCACAGGCTATTTAAGTCACTTCCCTCCCAAGGGTATGGAGGGGATTAATTAGTCAATGTCTGTACAGCGCTTTGAAGATGAAAAGTGTTAGATGCAGTCAGGACTATGCTATTAGTACAGGATGGAGACTGAGCTGCTTGCATCACTGTTGAAAGGCACACGCCCCAGCTGTTTAGTGTTGGTGCCAGCACTTAGCGCTGCCAGGAGTCTTAGTAAAGTGAATGGGACTCACTGGTACTATGGAGTTGTGCCAGCACTAAACAGCTGGAGGATTGTGCTGCCTGTCTTTACCTGCTGAATTTCCAAATCTATAAATACAGGAGATAAATAAATACACCTTTTCGCACACAGTGGGCGTAGGAGAGCTTTGAGGGTGGAGAAATGATCAATGCACTGCTGGAAAATGAAGACAGACCCTCCTCATTAGGGAAAGCAGCAAGTATGTTTGAAGCTTATTTTTTAAATGTGCCTGCTGCTCCACTCACATCCTTGCAGGCTGAAAATGCCACCTACAGGCACTACTGCTTTAATCAATGAGATTAGAAGTGGGCCAGCACCAAACACCTGTATCTCAACCCCAGATCCAGGTTTGCCACTCAAACCTCTTTCAATAACAGACCAACATCAAGAGAGTCTAGATTCCGAACCAGATCTTGACACTCCAGTGTCTTTGGAGTCCTGCATAACGTAGATATGAAATAATGGCTCAGATCACTGAGTTTCCTTGTGGATCATCAGTCTAGTTTGTCAAAAAGCAGATATAAAAATACACCTGATGCAGAGAGCCCTAGACTTCCCTGGGGCAGTTTGCCTTGGTTGTCGTCTTTGCATTTTTTGCCCTTTTATTACCTTCCTTTTCTGCACTTCTTCCTGTGAAACATGGGCCACAGAGCACTGTTTCAACATGACCACAGCTGCACCTGTTTTAAAGGGAAAGACAGCTTGCACATATGTAAAATAAGTGTTCTCTCTTTCACACACCATTGCCTTTCTTGACCCCACACAGGATGAGAAGGGGGAGGGCGGTGTCTTTCCTGCTTTGTCACTGCTGTCACGTAGGAATCTGTCAACCTGCTAGTTAGCACAGCAATGAGGACTAATTGTAGAATAGCTACTTAAACTACTATAGCAGTGTCATCTCAAAGGATCCCAGTGGATTTTTTTGCTTTCAATAAGAAAGGTAATGTGGTCTAGTGGAGAGGGCACTGAGTCAGGAGTCAGAAAGCCTGAGTTCTAGTCCCAGCTTTGCTGAGGATATATACTGTGAGAGATTGGGCAACTCTCTTCAACATCTCCATGCTGCCATTTATTTCCCTGCCTGCACAGAGGCTGTGAACTCTTGTGACCATCTTTTATGTTTGTAGAGTGCCTAGCTCATCAGGATCCCGACTTGGTTAGCTTTTAGGCCAGAGGATTGGTACCCCCAGTAACTGTTGAACTACCTGCAGACAGGGTCACTATCCCATAGATATTTGGCATACTTCGCATTGTCTTTGTTGCTGTTTTGGGTCACACAATTGTATTTAAGTCAAAATATAACAAAATAATATAATAGTTTAGGCAAAATTGTAATGTAAATGCTTATTGCTAGTAACAAGCAATAAGTAGAAAGCTTTGCATTTCTAGTCTAGGTTGCCATGTTGGTCCCAAAGGCAAAAAATTGAGACAAATTAGCTCAGATGTTATCTTTTATTGGGCCAACTTTTGTAAGCATCTGAACAACTTTGTCTTCAGCATTTGCATTTGTAGCCCATTCATTATACTGTCCAGGAAGGTTGCAAAGCACTTTATAAACATCTGTTCATTTTCACACTATCCTAGTGATTAGGGGACAGCTATCAAATCTCATTTTATAGATGGGGAATGCAAGCCGAAGCCACAGAGAGACTTTGGAGTTGTAGCTAGCAAGGAAGTAACCATGGTTCAGAACATACAGATGAATTAGCTTAAATACTCCAGAAACTCTGGTTGCTGTATTTGCTAACATGGGATCAGGACTTTCCCTGATCCAATGCAGTGTACTCTACCCGAGGGTAACGAGATTATGTGCACACTTTGTGGCTTCCACGAGGGAAAAGAAGAGATAGTGCTGGGCACCTACCTCATGGGAACATGCTCTGGAGCTCCCCTGGGCTTTAACCACTTCTGTCCCAAGGATGGACAGCTAGTTGCAGGATGGAAACTCTGTACAGCCTTTGAGAGTAAGTGAAGCACTCCCCATCCAGTGGAAATTCCAGGAGTTAGGCCAACAGAATAGACTGAGCAAAGCTGGAATCTATCCAGGAGGCCAGCATTAAGGCACCTGTCCTTACAAAAAAGAACCAGAGAATGCATCATAGCAATAAGTTCAGGGAACAAAACCACAGCTCTGCTCCTCAGGCACAGTGGAACTGGCCCCTGCATAATCATATAAATGCTTGGGGCACCACTAGGGGTGCAGGGACAATAGTGCTGGCTACTGCTTGCACTTCATGCTCCCGGTTCTTTTCCTCCAAATGCAACCCTCCCGCCGTCCCTCCCCCAGATGTAAAAAGCACAGTAGGCGGGCAAGGGAAGGGAATCAATCTATGCTTTCAGCTATTGGAGGGCACAGATAGGCAGGGCCTCTGGTTGCACCTGATAGCAAGGTGTTTGACTGGATCCCTCCCATTGACCTGAAGCCCCCTTCCTTCTAAGTTGCATTATAGAAAGATCATTGACAGAGGGCCATTGCCATGGCCACTTTTCTGATGAGATGTGATGTGCCCAACACTCTGGAGTCAAAAGAGAGGACAACCCCTTCTTTTCTAGGATAAGAAAAATAGGTGCTCCAGGAGTGTGGGAGAAAGAAGAGGAGGTGCTGTCCATGAAGGCAGAGCAGATGGAGCAGCCACCCTGAGTCCACCTGGCCCCGGGTCTGATGGCATTTCGGCGAGCCTGTAAGACCTGGCTGTTCGCCCAGGCCTTCAGAGGGCAGGGTGGGATAGGTTGGAGGGATTTGGGGGAGGGGTCTACAGTAAATGTCAGGGGGGATTATTCTTTTAAATTATTTTTATCCTGTGATGTTTTTATGAGTTTTATCTGTTGTAAGCCGTCCCGGGATGCCATGGACATGAGGTGGCGGCCAATAAATGTGAAGAAATAAATAAATAAAATAAATATGAGGGTCCTCCAGACAGTCACAGCTCTTGAGACTCCTGGGGCCCGGCCATTGCTGTTTGAGGCTTATGGCAGTAGGACTCCCAGGGTCCCTCAGGAGTAGCAACTGCAGTAGGCCTACTGCGGCACCTTAGGAGTGGTGGCGGCAGCAAGACTCCTAGAGTTTTAGGTACTTTCTTCAAGGCCCTAACTTCCCCACCCAAGTAACCCCTCCCTCCACTCCCAGTAACACCCCACTCCAGAATCTGCAAGTTCTAAAGCTGGCTTCATTTGAAAGAACGGGGATTTAAGTGGCCAAATTTTAATTACAAGGAGAAGTGCCAAAAAGTGAAAAAGACAAAGGAGTTCCAATATTTCCTGCCTCTGGAGTAGGGCTGTGCATTTGGGTTCCGATAATAAACAAACCCAAAAAAGCCCTTTCCAGCTTCCATAGTTGAAACATGAATACTAGGTCTGTGTATTTGGGTTATGAGTAAACCCAACGTTTCCCCAAAAACATAATATCCAAGGTCTTGAACTGGATCCCCAAAACTGCAGCATATATCCAGCTTGCAGACAGGCTGCTCTAGGATATTTTTAGACATTGCACCGGGGCTCACAGATTTAAATAATCTGCCTTAGAAAAGTCACACAGCCCGGGCGGTGTTTCACCACCATTGAAAACCAAGGGGACAAGGAACATAGAACTGGCCTCGATACTGAGGTATTTAAAATGCGGCTTATAAGGAATTAACTGGAGGTTTTCAATGACAGCGGTGCATCTAAATGCTGCCCACGTGACTTTTCTAAGGTGGATTATTTAAATTCGCAAGCCCCAGTGCAACGTCTAAAAATGGCCTCTCAGTTTAGACTAGGGTTGAAACAAGAATACGGTTGCATTCTCACAAGGGCAGGTGAGATTCTTCTCACACACACACACACACACACACACTCTCGACAGGGTTTGAGAATCTTGCAAAATTCTAAAAAACCTCAAGACATTCTGTGTATGTGTGGCCCCCGGCAGCCATTTTGCCCATGTGAACAATTGAGGTTTCTAAAAAATCTTGTGAGATTCTTGAAAACCCCAAGATGCCATGAGCATGCGCAAAATGGCCACCACAGCCATTTAGCGCATGCACGGACCATTTGGGGGCCCATTCAAGAATCTCAGCGAGAATGGTGGTGAGACTGCCACTTTTGCAAGATCCTTGAGCTGCAGAATCTCAGTGAGAACACCATTCTCGCTGAGATTCTTGCAGGGTTTGAGAACTCATTTCAGCCCTAATTTAGATGCCTGTTTGGGGAGCCTGTAGTGATCCCCAGGGGCTGCTGCTGCTGCCTCAGAACTGCAGTCCCAAGCACTGCAGCCAGGCTCAGCCCAGCAAAGTCCAGCTTAGCCAGGAAGAAATGGCGAGGCAGTTTCATTTTCCCCCTCCCCAAGTCAGCAACCCTCCCACAACCCAGTGACTGAGCCAGCCCCATTTGCCCCTAGGGATTCCACTTTCCAGAAGCCAGTGACTCTCCTCTGAACCAGTATCCACTCCCCACCCCAAGCCAGCAGCTTCCTGAGCCTAGTCCCATGCTTCATTCCACACCCCCTGCAGCAAACCAGTGACCACATCCCAAAGCCAGATCCATGCCCCATCCCTCCCTCTCCCAAGCCAGCTGTATGCCTCACTCTCCCTCAGCCTAGTGATCCCCCAGAGCAAGATCCACCCTCCCCCAAACCAGTGCTCCCCTTTTAAAATTGGTAGCAGACTTTTTATAAAAGTCATGCTGAGTATTCCCCATCATCGTTTATTTATGTAGGATAGTTCTGTTCTTTGCTGTAGTTTTTCTGCCAATTTGCCTAGTGCTGAAGTCACCAGCCTGGAGTTTCCAGGATCACATCTGGAGGCCTTAACAAAAAAAAAAAAATTACAGTAGCCATTTACCAGTCCTCTGGTACCAAGGCAAATTTTACATAGCAGTTAGTAGAGCTGTAATTTCATATTTAATTTTATATTTATAGAGACACACAGTGGTTCAAATGATATCTTTTATTGAACCAACAGTTGTTGGTGGAAATAAGTAGGGATGGGCGAACGTGGTTCGGAAGTTAGGAGTTTGGACCGAACTCGGTCTGTTCGGTCGACCGAACTGAACTCGAATTTCAAACCAAACCGAATTTCCGAACTCTGTTCTGTTCGCCCATTCCTAGAAATAAGCAAGCTTTCAGGCCACATAGGGCCCTTCCTCAGGCATGTAGCATAGCCAGTAGAAATATATACACTGAGCAAGTGTAGGGCAGGTCTATATAAGGGGGCATGGAATGGGTAGGAGTGGATAGAACAAGGTGGGAGCGGGATAAAGAGAGATGTGCCAGACATTTAAAACCAGCTGGAAGAGGATATCTTAGTGTCGGAGATACACTAAGAAACATTAGGTAGTGTTAAACACACAGAGGGCAAACGTATTGAGGATATAGTGGGAAACAGCTTAGAAAGGAATATGCATATCAAAGGAACTAGGTTCTCAACAAAGGTTGAGAATTCAGCTGACAGGGTCAGTTACAGACAGGGACACAAAGCAATTAAAATGATCTCTAGTAATTAGGTACAGAGGATAACAGAAATTACAAATGTAGTAGACTAACAGGTATTTGTAGTGGCTGGAGAAATGTCATCCAACAGCTACAACCCATACCTGATGGGGACAAAACCCTAAGAAAAAGAATCTTCCCTGAACCACCTCTTCTGGCCTTCGAACAACCCCTGAACCTCTCACAACGGATCATCCAGAGCAAACTACCCACCACCCAGGACATCCCCAACATCAACAGGAACAAAACATTGCCGGAACAGTAGATACAAAACCTGAAAACACATTTCTACCACCACCCCTGTCAACAACCCCCACAGAAAACCATTCCAAATACAAGGCAACTACACCTGCAAATCCCAAAGTGTAGCATATTTTATTCAGTGCTGCCATGGAAACTACGTTGGCCAGGGCCAACCTTGGCATATGCAGGGCCCAGGGCGGGAAACAAAGGTGGGGCCCTATGCCACCAGCGGGCCTAGGGGCGCTCCCCAGCTCGGTCTGGGGGCAGCACGCTACTCTCCTCTGCCCATGCCCAAGCCCAGCCATTGGATCACTTACCTGATCCGCCGCCACCCTGGGCCCCGTGCCGGGCTCAGAGCCTCAGGCAGGGCGAGCACCGCAGCAACAGATTAAATCTGCCGCCGCGCTGCCCGTCACCAGACGTTCCTCTGGCTGGCCCCCTCCACTGCCTGGCTGACTCAGCCAAGGGAAATGAGGGAGAGGGAGAGGCAAAGGCCCCGCCTCTCCCACATTTCCCCTGGCCGAGATTGACAGGCAGCGGGGGGGGGGGAAGCACAGAGTGTGGGAGAAGCAGGGCTTCTGCCTCTCCCTCACTCCTGCTGCCCCCCTCTGCTGCCTGTCAGTCAGTCGGCTGGGGGCCCCGCGCTCAGGGTCCCCCAGCTCCTGGCCAGTCGGGCCAGGAGCTGGGGACCCCAAGTGCTTGGTCCCCCTAGGAGTGGGGCAGCTGCTCCTGGGGGGATGGGATGAAATTCAGGTTATTCTAAATGCCCTGACGTTGGCAAAACCCAGCAACCCTTACACCAACAGATAAATTCACATAGATGCACAATTATAAACAGTCACTGACTCTACAGTGGGCAGTCACTTCTCCCAACAAGACCACTCCATATCATGCCTCTCAGTTCTCATCCTCAAAGGAAACCTAAACATCCCCCTCAGATGGGTCTGAGAACTAAAATTCATAACTGACACCAAAAACAATGGATTTAACAAGGAGCTATATTTCTCCAGCCACTACAAATGTTAGTCTACTACATTTGTAATTTGTTATCCTCTGTACCTAGTTCCCCTCTCTCTTTATCCCCCTCACACCTTGTTCTATACACTCCCACCCATTCCATATCCCCTCATATATACCTGCTCTACACTTGTTCAATTTATATATTTCTACTGGCTACACCACATGCCTGAGGAAGGGCTCTGTGTGGCCCAAAAGCTTGCTTCTTTCCACCAACAACAGTTGGTCCAATAAAAGGTATCATTTGAACCACTTTGTCTCTGTCATTTGGGACCAACACAGTGACCACATTATCTCTGGATATATTGCTCAGTTTGAGACAGTTCAACAGATTTATTAGTCTCTCCCAAATATCCTCTGCAGTGAAAATTGATGCAGAGTATGAAGATAATTAGCAAGTATAATCCCAAGCCTCTTAGAAGGGAAATGTTAAGCCTAGCATGAAACATTTCTCCACACGCAGTCGCACTAGGAGAAATGAATGAAGCAAACCATTAAACTGTAGAATGTTAGAACTAGATAGGATTTTAAGAGCTCATTCAGTCTATCCCCTACCTTTGCACAAGACACAACTTCCAAAGATGTAGACTCCACAAGCTCCAGTGGTGATTCAAGCAATGGAAACGGACATTTAAAAGTGAACTGGACAAGGGTCTGGGAAATATTGTGTAGGTAGAGAACAAAACTTGCACTGCTCATTAATGAAAAAGGATAATTGCTCCCCCACCCCATTTCTGTGACCAGCTCCCAGGGCTGCAGCTGTGCGCCAAAGGCAAATTAAACCCACACATCCTCTTCCAAACCATGGGCTTATTCACCTAAAAAGAAAATCTTTGCTGAGGCTGCTCACTCCATTTGTTCTTTGGCACCATGACAACACTACACAGACGCATGGCCTTGGCTATTGCAGTCTTAATCCACAAAGCCAACTGAAAGCAGGTCAGAATGAGTTGCTGGGAACAGCTGCTGTGGGCTAGGAATCTTTCTGAATGGCATGTCGTCCAGTTGTTCCTACTCCCATGGCTTGACGTCAAAGACCACTTCACACGGGCAGAGAAGTGCAGTTGAGTAATTCCCCTATATTGTTAGAGCCTGCTCCATCTCCCTGTATGTCTCAAGAGGGAGTCATATGGGATTTGTCTTCTGGGCATGGACTCGGGGTTTGTTCCTTGTTGAGCTAACTGCCAACAAACCCAGCCAAGAAAACTTTGATTGTGCCTGCTGCTTTCCCCCCTGCTCCGCGACAGACGTCAAACAAGCAAATCACAGCTTTAACTGCTGGGGCTTACATCAGAAACCCCCATGCAGAAAGGGGGAGTGTGAATCCCTACTACTGACAAATTCCTTAAATAAGGTTAATCCTAAGAGGTCTTTTGATTCTGGAATAGATGCATTTCCTGCTCAGCTTGTACACACTTCATCCCATGTGTTTTAGTAAGGCAGGACAGCTCTAGCTGTGCTCAGCTAAAGATAGCAATTACAAGGTTTTTGCACAATCTTGTGGCTAAAACAACAATTGCAACCCACTCAACTTTGATGACATCACACAAATAAAGGTACCTGCATCTGTCAACAATTCAGGGAAACTGCCCTTGGGCCAAATGGGGCCTGCAGCTGTTTTTTATTTGGTCCATTTCCATTTCCTGGATCTGGCCTATGGATCCAGTTCCTTCCCTCAAAGAGTGAGATCAGGGGAAGGGAGCAGAGATGGGGACATGCACTCAAGGACATGGAATGGACCCAGGGCACAGATCTCTGATCTAGATCCTCTTTTCTTCTCCTATCTTGTGCACCCCTTAAGCACCCCCAGCTAGCCCACAGAGCTTGTGCTAATTTTCAAAGTAGCCAGCAGGAGAGAAAAGGTTTCCCACCCCTGCTCTACAGTATGGTTTTACAGTGTGCGTTTTCAGTAATGTTGCTACCGAGAGTAGAAACCCCTCAGCATATCGCAGTAAATACCAGAACACAGAGTGGATGGGTATTGGTATTTAATACGTTAATGTAAAATTACACCACATGATAATAAAGGACACACAACAAGTCACTGCAACTAGTCTTCACACATTAGTCTGACTAGGACTATATACATAGTGCACATTTGTGTTCAGCCTGTAACACACACAGAGCCATATTACATGTTGTACAATCAGGAAAAAAGAGTGCAAGATCCAAAGAGATGGAGAATACAGCTCCTCTTACCTCCAGAGTTTTAGGACCCGATTGTGCTCAGCAATTGTTAGGCTCTTTTAAAACAAGTTAAGAAAAAGGGACAATTGCAGGACTTAATTTTCAGGACTAACTTAAACAAGAAGCTGCCTGAATGACAGCCGTCTGCTCAGCTTGTTGGCCAGTACTCTTCACACCCCCTACCCCCAGTTATTTTGAGTAGCTCAAGCTATTTCAGCGACTAGTTCTGTTCTGTGAAAACCTTTTGACTGGAACAAACAGTATATGGGTGTCTCAGCCTCTTGATTTTGAGAAAGGCAAGTTTACCCATCAGGCACTCTGCTACAGAGGCCTAGATAGAGGATATTAGAGGAGTCCCTCAAAGAAAGGAGTTACTGGTTTGTCTCCCTTAGACACCGATTCTGTTTAGATACAGAATCTTCCTCTGCTCATGAGACAGCTGGTTTAGTACTGACAGTTGCTGTGTATCTGGCAGCCGCTACACTTGTTTCATTCCTTCCTGGTTTTTTCTTTGAGAATGTTTAGCATCAGCACAAGGACCAGTTCAGTCAGAAAATGCACAAAACAGCCTGACAAACTCTTGATACTTCTGTCCCCCACTGTGTGAATGACAGCTGCCTGCCTTACTAGACACTAGTACAAGCAGCTTGTGTCCCTGAGCCCCAAAATTCTGACAGTTCTACTCTTGGTCACTAGCAAAGTAGCATCAGGGACCAAGAGGTAAAAGATGGCCATAGCACCTCAGCCTCCACATCACAACTCCCCACTATTTTGTTTTGCTTGGTTCCCATTCAGTGGGAGGATTACAGGCTTTCCTATGGCACAGCTAGAGATTGTGCTAACTCAGTTTCTGGATTTTTTAAAAATAAAAAGATATTTAATCACTGTCCAAAACCTCTCTCATTTGCAAGGTACATTTGAGCTCGACCTCTGACACTGGATCTCAGGGCCCTCATCACTCATTGTATCAGGCCCATACACTGCATACAGAGAGCTTTCCTGTCTAATTTCAGTAGTTTTGAAGCAGTGGAAGAGAGAGACATGGGTTTATGCCAGAAGGCTGGAATCATCTATGGAGGTTTTCATCAAGGAACTGAAGAAGAGGGCAGAAGTTCTCGACACACGACCAGCACAGACCTGCAACATCCGGAGCAGCCGCTGAGCAGTGGCAACCCTGATCCTCTCAGACTGGAAAGGGAAATTGATGCGTATTAAAGCTAAGTGAAGGATAAAGGGAGAAAAACTGGTGCTGAACACCAGGAACTAAGGCTACATGTTCAAGTTTGACTAGACATGGAGGGTTCCAAGGCTGTCCACATATTTATTTATTTAAATTTTTGTTCTGCCCTTCCCTAAAAAAGGGCTCAGGACAGCTTACAAACATAAAACACATATATAAAAGCATATTAAAAAGTCTATAAAACAGAAAAAGACAAAAAGCCACTCCGAAAACTTGCCTGTGACCCAAGGGAAGGAGGTAATGGAGTCACAAAGCATCAAATGCTGAGGATCCAAGTCCACTTGGTAGAAGACTGGGAGAAGCGGTGAGTGAGAAGGGTATATAGCCGTAAAACTTATCTGCAGTGGTGGTTTGGGATTGGAAATCATGCGAAGCCTCTTCCCATGCTTTAGCTCTTTGTTACAGCAAGCTCACATGAGAGAAGAGAGTCAGCTAGTAACATCCCAAGTCAGGCTTTTCATAATCTTGATGGTCGTTTTGCTTGTTTTAGCCACTTCTTCCAAGCCCTCACCCACCTCTGTCTTTTTATACTGTTGGCTCTTTAGGATAGAGACTGCACCTTTCATTATATCAGAGTGTTTGACAATATGCAATCGATAGAAATGGGTTTGAAGCTGGGACGATTATAACTAAAGGTTTGTTATAAGCAGAGCTTGTTATAGTGGTTTTGATAGTTTAAGCAGAATACATTTCAATGAGTGCACCGTCCTGCACTTCTAGTGGCTAAAATCTTTACCTTCTAAACACACCAGCTGTATACGCCAGTATCAAGTAGACCCACACACCTTTTCAAGCTTTACTGACATACCAGATCTTGTTAGGGAGAAGAATTTTCTGACCCCATGCCACCCTCCCATACAAAGTTAAGCATCCTTACATTCAGCTCGCAGAATACGATGGGGCTGCAGTAACTGTCTGCCAGTTTCCGTATAGCGTTCAGCTCTACGCTGCTGTGATTCACTCTACCAACTGTGCATAAGAAAACCGGAAAGTATTAGGAAGCCTTCCTTCACATCCAAAGCCAGAGCCCACCTTAATTTTCCCATAGCAATTTTCAGTCAAAGCAATATTAATGCAGGTTTAATGGAAAAAACCTAGTTTGCAAACCTATACTCATCAACCTTACAAGTCATAACCAGACACATAGGATGTACAGCTGGAGGAGCAAGCAGAAAGAGAAGCAGAGTCCGGGTAGTGGAAGCTAGGTAAGATCCAGTTACAGTTGAAGAAAAGGTGATGCTGTGCAAGTTGTTAATTTATTGCATTTAATCAGTGTAATTTGGATTTATACTTCCAGTGATTTAAATCTGCCAAGGGCAGATTTAAGAAGGCTAAGTAGTACAGACACTGGAAGATAGGGGGAGAGAGAGGCAAGAAGAATGGGAACAATGTCTCATACGTACCACCTGTGACGAGGAAGCACACTTTTCCATGGAAGAAGTTAGCATCCACATGAAGCAGCGAAGCTTCAACAGTGTGAAAGCTGATGGCAAGAGGAAAAGAAAGCACATCATATAGTCTTGTTACATTTGGGGGTGAGGCAAGGCTTATCCTAGCATCCCCAGCCAGGGACGTGGCGACTCTAGGAAGCCACAAGAAAAGGAAAGCAAGAGGATACTGCTCAATGAACGCCTGGCTTGAAATTAGGCTTCTAGATGAGCACCTGACTCCCAAAGACTCCTTTTCAATCCCAGCCCTTGTATTTTTATAACCCATCTCATCTCAGTAGACAGCTGTTGTAGTCAATTGCTTTGGAAGACAGATTCAAGTCCAGAAACAAACTCTTTGACAGACCTTTACATCACCAGCAATGACCTCTCATCACAAAAATATGAACCACTGGTCTGAGGAGAGGCCCAACACGGAGGTGTTTTGTCAGAGTTGTGGAGGCAGGGGGCAATTTAATCTCTGCACGATATCACTGCGACACTGACTTCGATTTACTCAGTTGACAACTCTTACAATACTTGTAGCTATTATTTAAGCACCAGATCATTGAGTCAAGAATCTCAGCTTTCATTAGAACTGAAACAAAAAAAGCAATTTCAGTTTCTAGCCATAGTGGTTGTGGAGAAAAGCTAGAAAATGGGACCTAAGCAGAACTTTGACTCAGAAGCCAAAGGAAAATAAGAAGCCCAGATTTATTTATTTTAAAAATTTTTAGGGATTTCAGAAGGTCCAAGATTGGCAATATTGTGTTTGGCAGAACCAGTGTCACACCAAGTGGTTTGGCTAGCAGTGATACTTTGGGCATCTCCTCCATCCATTGAAGCCAATGGTTCATTTCTCATTGCCTTTAATGGTGAAGGATTATGCTCTTTGTGTGCATGTATCCTGCAGACACTGGATGGAGATAAATCAGTTATTTGACAATTCTGTCCAGCAGACATGCTACTGTAACACCCACTGGCAGTCTGCAGGTTGTACTCTCTGTAACGGTTAGGTTAGAATTAGGAGTTCTCTGTAATGGAACATTTCCAGACTTCAGTGCATATGACTCAAAAGCACCACAATCCAAAATCAAGAAAAAATTCCCTCCTCTGGACAAGGCCATGAATTACAGTATTCGGTGTGCTCATCTCTCTCAAACCCTGGCCTCTAAAAAGAAGGGCAGCAACACTTAGAAAGAGGGACATAATTTACATGAAATCTGCATGTGCTAATTTGCATAAGACCATGCACATTTATCACTTGCATAAAATTTCCATATATTAATTTGCCCTAGTCAACATAACGTTTTGACCAACAATGCCAATGGCAAGTCATTACTGTAAGTATCCAAACTTTCTGAATAACACATGGCTTTAACAAAGCAAGCATGCTTATTATTTAGCCATCCAAGCACAGCTTTCTAATGATAGGACAGCATCCAAATGGGCAGCAAAGCTTTCTAATGATAGAACAGCATCCAAATGGGCAGCACAAGTATTTTACTGGCTATTTGGGAGTTTTGTGGCTCATAAAAATAGCATCCGAGACTACCCTCAGTTGGTCCATCGCATGCCATTAGGTGGTGTTTACCTCAGAGCTCTTTAGGCATTTATTTATTTTCCCCTGCATTAACAAATGAAGTCCTGAAAAAGCAGCCTGTAAGCTATAAATCCACTAGAGATCTCTTATCAGAGCAGCCAACCTTTAGAAAAAGCCAAAACCTTCCTCCAGTTCAGATCCTTATGAACTTAACGTGGTGGGACACTAAAAAATATGGGAGTTGGGCTAAAATAAAGCAACTAGCAGCAAAGAAAAGCGGTGAATGATCTGGAACCATTATGGAGCTATGCTGATTTACACCAGAGGGTGTCACGCGGATGGTCCACTCCATTGGGCTGGAAGCAGGCAGCTTAACTCCAGTAGGAGACCGAGGAACAGCAGGGTGAGGGGTCCCCTCCCGGTTTCCAGCCGTTCAGCGGAGGCAAAGATGCTTGCACACCTGCCTGCACTGTGAGCTGAGCACTCTGAGTGGGTGGCATGGCACGCAGGGCTCCCTGGGGGTGCGCGCGCTGTGCTGTGCACTCAGATGATGACCTCATTGGGAAGTGCAGCATTCACTGATCAAAACTGGGACAGTGGAACACTGAGGTGAGGCAGGAGGAGGGAGATCAGCATAAAATTGCTGAAATCCATGCTGTGCTGTTGAAATAAAGGAGGCTCTTAGGCCTGCTTAACATTTGTTGGAGAGTGAGCGATTGGGGTTTAATGGCGTAGCGGCCATCAGTCCACATTGTGCCAAATGTTAAGGTGGAGAACAAAGGTGTAAAAA
>QEPC01000856.1:499969-510282 GCA_003113815.1 Sphenodon punctatus
GGGGGGGGGGGGGGAGGAGTAGTATTAAAACTCATGGCAAGACGTTTGTTGGAACCCAAGATGTTTGCCCAGGATTGCTTCCAGGCCTAGTAGCAGCTAGCCTGGGCTGTGATCCCAGAGACCTCCACGGCCACAGCCCAGGCTATTTGTTATAGCCCGCTGTTGCTCCGTCTGGATTGGATCCACCATGGCCAACTGCCATGGCAGGGCACTGGGTAGTGTGGGGCTGGCTGGCCACATGTTGGTGTGGCTCCCTGCCCTCCTCAGCGGCCCCAAGGCCCCAGCTTGTTAGCTGGCTGGACCCACTCAACATGGTGCCAGCAGCTTCCCAGTCCAGATCGCGTTACAATGGCAGTACTCTGCTTTCACTTCTGTTAACACTCCTTGTCAGAGGCCCAAAACCCAAAGATGTGTTTCAGTACTAGGCAAGTCCTATGATTGGACATTAATGGCTCGCTGGGCTTTAGACCACTCTTATGATGCAGATTCGACAACCAAATTGCAGTATTAATTGAGAAACAGAATGGTTTGACAAACTTTTATTATAGTGTTGAACCAGTTAAGTTGACATCTTGACAGGGTTGTTTTTTTTTGGTTTTTTTTTTTTGTTTTTTTTTAAAAAGACTTCCTTTAAACCTTCCCTTCCTCCATTCATACTTTTTCTGTATTTACCTGTGTTTGCTTTGAACATTAATCATAAAGGCAATCAGATCAATTTGAGGCCGGGCATGATCTGTCTCTACAGGTAATGGGAGGGAAGTAGACATGTGGCTGAAAGACAAAACAAATTTGTGGATTTAGTCAGAGTTACTCTCCATTTCTTAGAGTCCATGAGTCCAAGCTACACGAGTTACTTACCAGGGAGCAAATTAAACATGATGCATTTTACTGAGTCAGTCCAAGAAGTGAAGAAGAGACAGACTGTCTGGTTAAATGGTACGCTTGGAAGCTCACCGAGTTTACATGCACAAATTGTCATGTGGTCCCATAAGCTTACAACTGAATGGTATTTGGTAGAATGAACTTCCCGGTGTTATGCTCATTAGTCCTCTTCGGTCTCAGAAAGAGTTAGGTTTTCTGCAAGATTTTATACAATTTGAACACTTTTTGTTTGACTTTTAAAGATCACTTTAGCATGACCCAGTGCAATGTTTGTGTGTGTTTCCATCAGGATATTCTGATTAAGAGTATTCCAACGCACTCATTCATTCAAACAGAAATCCAGGGAGGGAGGGGGGGGGGAGAAAACAACAACAAACTTCCAAGGGCAGAATCTGTTTCCACAAGCAGCAAGTATAACCATAGGAACACATACATCAGCAAAATTCAGTAATTTGCCAAGTCACTGTAGTTGAGGCTCCTTGATAAACGCCGTATAATCCTGCCTTTTTAGCATCATCTCAAAGATGGCAAAGAAGGGGGGTAGCAGATATAGCAGCAGAGATGCTTGAACTATGTCCATACTACATCTGCTGCAGCTGCCACTGATGGAAATAATGCACCTGTGATATCTTCCTACTGAAGGCAAGGTCTCAGCAGCAGTCTTTCCTGTGAATCAATGCACCAGCAAGGGATTAGGCACTCTGCACCATTAGAGATACCACCTTTCCATTGGAAGTGAAAAACAAAGACCCCACCATAGCCTAGTCTAGAGGAAGGCAAAGTTTCCTAATCCCCAAACCCACATCCAAATACCCCAATAGGGCTGAAAAGCCGCATGTGGCTTTAGAGCCACAGTTTATCCACTTCCGGCATAGACATTAATGACCCTGTGGCTTGCTTTTTTTTTTGCTTTTTTTTTTTTTTAAACAAAATCCAGGAAACCAGAGCTAATTTCAGATTTAATAACTGTCTTGACTTTCTCTTTTCAAATTTCTTGCTCAACCTCCCTTTAATCTAGCTTCCAACCTCTTCATTCAACTGAGACTGCTCTTGCCAAAATCAGCAATGACCTTCTCGTAGCCAAGTCTGAGGGCTTCTATTCCATCCTCATACTGCTCAGTCTCTGCAGCCTTTAGCCATCCCCTCCTCTTGGATTGTCTTCAGTCCCTCAGTTTCCAGTGTTCAGTTCCCAGCTGGTTCTCTTCCCATCTCACCACTCCTTAGTGTCTTGCTTGCTGGTGGTACCACCTCTGCCACCCTTCCCCTTTTGGTTGGGGTTCCCCAAAACACTGTCCTTACCCCCCTTCTCTTTTCACTTTATCCCTGGGCAAACTCATTGACTCTCATGGGTTCCAGTATCACATGCATGCAGATGATGCTCAAGTCTCTCTCCTCCTCCATCCAGTTTTGCATCACTGACATCTCCACTTGGATGTCACCATCAACTCAAGCTTAATATGTCCAACACTGAAATTCATATCTCCCCCCCCCCCATATTCCTCCCCCTTTCCATTTCCACTGATGGCATCAACATCCAGTCTGGGGTTCATCTTGGACCCTGTCTCCTCTGTCCCTCATATCTGGCCTGTCGCTTCTCTCTGCAGAACATTACTAAAATCCAGTCCTCCTTTACTGCTCTCACTGCCAAACTAATCTATGCTCTAGCCATCTCTTGCCTTGACTGCTTGCAACCTCCTTCTTACTGGCCTTCCTTGCTCTCACCTTGACACTTTCATTCTGTTCAACACTGCTGCCAAGGTCATTCATCTCCCCTGCCACTTCGATCGTATTCAGCCCCTTCTCTGCTCCCTCTCCCCCTTCATATCCAACATAACCTCCTTGTTGTCACCTTTACGGCTTTGCTCCCCCTTCTCTGCACCAATTGCCTGCTACGTTCCCACCCAGGAGCTTTGCTCCCCGTCCGCCACTACTCCACCCATTCCAGTCTCCTGCAACTACTTCCTCACCCCTTCTCCCATGCTGCCCTCTATGCCTGGAAATCTCTCCCTGAACAGCTCTCCTAAAAACCTGCATTTCCCTAGCTCCTCATCCCCAGAACTGCTCACTGATGCTCCCTCTACTGTCTTGTCATTTAAGATCCCTTTCTCCCCTGTAACTAAGCAAAGAGTACCAGCAACTTCTCAGTTTCGTTAATGTATCCCAGTCTCTGCCTAGGTTCCCCTCTTCTCAGTCCTAGATTGTGCATCCCTTGGGGTAGGGACCTGTCTCTAATTAATGATTTTCAGTGCCAGGCATGTTGCTGGTACTATATAATAAAAATTTAGTTATCCAGGCTTAAAAGCTGTCCTGCAGTTATAGATGAACATAGTATTCCATCACTGTCCTTCCTGTGAGTGGTTGGTGCTGGAAAGCCACACCAGCACTGACTCAAACCATCAGTAGCATGTGGCTGTCCCGTAATGTATTGGGATTCCAGTTCTTTAGAACATAAAGGATTTAATCACAGCGTGATTACAAGAGGTTTTGGATCTAAGTTTTGCAAGCCCCATGAGTCACTGTCATTCACTGCAGCCCATCAGCTTCCATTTAATCTATGCAACTAAGGAGTAGACCCAATACCATGGAGATTATATAAATTGGCCAGATCTCAAATTGATATGGGTTACTCAGAAATGACTCAAACAAACTTTAATGAAAAACAAAAGCCAACTGGGAGGATTCTATCCATCCCTTTCACACCACTTACACATTTATCTCCAAATTTTGTTTCTCCTTAAGAATGGTTTCTGCTAGTTGCTTCTGGAGGCTCTCATTTGTACCCACCAACTGCTCAGAAAGAGAATAAAGATGGTTAGACTTACAGTTTAAAAACAGGTAGCAATTAGGGTTGCCACCTCTTGCAGTTTGACCCCAAGACTCCTATAGGTCAAAATGGGAGCCTCAGGGTCAACATACAAAAAATGAAAACCTCAGTAGGAACTGGCTACCATCCTTTACCCAGAGGGATCCCAGGTACTCAAACTACAAGGATCAGGGAACATTCCTGGCACATACAGCTATATCTGTGCTAGAATTTAGCAGCAGTTCAATAGCACAGAGCTGGAGATTTTACTTACAAAGACAAGTAGCTCTGCATCATTGCTTGTGCTTTGACCCTGCCTTTTAGTACTTAGTGTCACAAGCCTCCTGGCTCTAAGCAGTATTAAATAAGCTTATATGCATTTTAGTATCCCATAAGCACCATCAGTGCTCATCCTATTATGTCAGCTGAGCACCTTGGCCCTGACACACAGCAATGTGGATGCATTATAGCACTCAGCAGCAGTAGTGCTTTAGGTTTGTCTAAGCAGGAGTCTGTTCATCTTCAGGAAATGATGCAAGACCTTTCTACTTGCCCAAGCATTTGGCAGGCAGGAATACGGTTGGGTGGAGGGGTATAAGGAGGATGGAGGCTTTAAGGGGATTGTTTTTTTGACTGTAAGACTTTTATTATGGTTTTTAGTGATTGTAAGCCACCCAGAGCTTTTGTGGGAAAGGTGGCATGTAAATAAATTTTATTTAAATAAATAAAAACTGAAGCAGTCTCCTGAACAGCACTGTCTGACCCTACTTAGCCAGAGGAGGGAAGTACATTACAAGCCATCCATAGGTACTACAAAGGGGAGGACCCAGCAGCAGTTTCTGGCAGTATCAACTGGGGTCAATACTAATGGCTCACATGACCAGTGCAGCTGCTTGCCCACCTTACAGGAAGGGAGGAACTTACATGAAGGTGCTCACCCACATGACATTACGGTGGGAGGGAGGGAATTTATGAGAGATAAATGATGGTGGGGAATCCAGAGCTGTCATCCGTGACAGAAACCAACGGGAGAATTGCCCGACAACGCTTTTACCCACGTTCAGAGCAAAATGTAAATTTCCATTCAGGGAGGGGTAGGGACTCACATTAGCACAGTCATGTGACATTCCCACACTTCTCCCATTAAATAAAATAAATAGGGTAGGGGGAATGGGTTAGGGTGGTGGGCAGTTAGGGATATTTTTTTATTCCTCCCTGTTGTGTTTGTTTTGAAGTTGTTTTTATTATTGTTGTTATTATCGTGAGCCGCCTAGAGCTGCTTGTGGCAGGATGGGAGGAATAGAAATTTTAAAAAACAAAATATATAAAATTCAATAATGTGATACCGGGCACAAAATCCAGCGGGGATTTCACAAACACGAGCTAAACTCATGTTAGTGCCCGCCCCTCCCTGAAGGTCGGCAAGCTGCTCTATCATCCGTGAGTGAATCCCACGGGTGGAGCTTCACGCGAGTTTCCGCGGCGTGGTTTTGCTCCTCCCGTAACATGGGCAGACAGACAAGAAGGGGACCGGCCCAAAGCGGCAGGACATCGCCATTGGTTTACGCGGCGTCCCCGAGCACCCCAGGACAATGAGAAGGGGATGGGGAGAAAGGCGACCTGGCGCGATCACCCCCCGCGTACATACCAAAATAGTGGCGTAATCGAGCGTGGGAAGCCTGTCAAAGGGTTTCAGCGCCGACATCGCCACGAGCTCAGTCTCACAGACCCGCGCGCTCGAATTCAAACCGCCATCATGCTGCGCGTCATCTCCAACCTTATAGCGTGGAGGGGGTGGAGCCTATGGGACTGACAGGAACGTCGAAAGAGGAACAGCATGCCACTGCGCATGCGGATGTAGTGGATGGGATGTTCGAGGGAGAAAATATATGAGCTTTAGAGCGCATGCGTGACTGCAATGCCTCTCTTCTCCTCCCCCCTCCTTTTTTTTCTTTATTTTGCCGCGGGGCTCACGCTCAGTACATGTGCTACGTGGAGCTGTTGGGGACAGCAACCCTACCTGGCGCTGTCTCGCTCACGTGCGGCTAGTGTTGTGTTGGTGCCGCCGCCCCTGTGCACATGCCTGTCAACACGGGAGATTTTCAGGCCAAGTTCCCAGAAAGCTCGGCTTCTTACAGCTGCGGTGGGTTGCTTTGTGCACATTTCGCTGGCTTTCTCACAGGCTGGCTGGCAGAGATTTGCCAAGTTCTTTGGGAAGCCCTGATTTCTTTGTGTGAACTGTCGCAGTTCTCTTACTCCAGGATTCGTCAAATGCTGTAAATGCTTTAATCATTCTACAGACATTACATAATTAATTCCCTGAAATAGGTACATAGATGGTAGTACCCCTTTTTACATAAGGGGAAAGTGAGGCACAAACTAACACACCAACGTTGGGAGTGGGCTAAAGGATGCACAAAAACAATAAAAACTTTGGATGAGATAGAAAGGGTAGAAGGACACTAGATAAGAATGGAAGGAAACTACACAGAGGTCAGCAATTTGGCACCAGAGTACAGCTGGCTTTCAAGTGGAATATGAATTTTAACAAATGTAGAAAATTAATGTGTGCCTTTATCCTACCTGCCTCATTTCCTGGTATGGGGGAAAGTGGGGGAGTCTGTTCCTGGAGTGGGGGGTGTCTGTTGAATCATTTCTAGCACCAGGCTAAAGATTGTGGAATCAATTTTTGCTGTAACCAAGCCAAGAAAGTGCACCTGAGCTCTCACATCCTCATGAATGTGGCATCTCTTTTCTCGCCCTCTGTTCCCCCTTCCCTGTCTCCTCTCCCCAGGGACGTAGCTAGCTTGGGATGAGCCCAGGGACAAGAAATATCCCTGGGCCCCTCCCCTCTTTTTTCCTGCCGGTGGTGAAGCCATCGGCCTAGGGTCGCTGGGCTGCTGGTGCTCGGGACTTACTTGCTCTCTGCAGAGTCTGCGGCGTGCTGCTGGTGGTCTGTTGCTGGGCCCAGCAATGGCTGGGGCCAAGCACGGCCAGCAGCAGCAGTGCCATTGCTGCCCCGGCCCACCTGACCAGTCCTGGAGGCCAAAGGCTAGACGGGCAGGCTGGTCCGGCTTGATGCATGGAGCGCCAGAGCAGGAAGGTGCCCGGCGACAGTTCCCTTACGGAGTGGAGCCGCCGCTGGGCACCTTCCCACTCGGGCTGGGCCTCCCTCAAGCCAGCCCTGCCCAGACTGGGTCTGGACTGGTGAGGACTCCTCCTCCTTTGCAACGCAGCACCAAGGGGGCAAGCCGAGCCGCAAGGCTTGTGTGACCTGACCTAATGCTAGGGTGGCCATACCTCCCCTTTAAAAGAGGACGCTTATGAAAAATACATGTCGCAGGGCTGCATTGCTGCCAGTGCAGCCCTGCACTATGCATTTTTCATAAGCATCCTCTTTTAAAGAGGAGGTATAGCCACCCTACCTGACGCAGACTGCTGCATGAGCCCCTCCCCCCCCCCGCATGCGGTTGCAACATTGTGTCAGACACAATGTTGCAACCGCAGGCAGGAAGGGGGCCCATGCAGCAGCTGGAAGGGCCCCCAGCCAACTCAGGTGTCAATTTAAAAAGAGAGAAAAAGGGGAGGGTGGCTTAGCTACCTTGGATACTGGGCCCCCAGCCAGTACGGGCCCCGGGACAAATGTCCCTGTTTGTCCAATGGTAGCTACGCCCTTGCCTCTCCCCGTCTTTAGATTGTAAGCTCTCGGGCAGAGACCATGTCTATCTTACTATTTTTGTAAAGCGCCAGGTACATCGCTGGCGCTATATAAATGCTTATAATAATAAATGTACTTGCACCAAAGGAGATCCACTTATTTCAGTGGGTCTGCAAGTATATTGAGATCTGCGGTTCTTGGTTAGGAGAACTTGGAGCTAGGGACTCCTGAATTTGAACCTTTCCTCTGGCATCAGTTCTGGCATCTTAATATTACTTAAGCAGCAGTTCTGTTAAGGTTTATTTGTGAGTGTTTGCAACAAGTTCTGCATATAGAAAGTATAGGAATAAGTGCTAAGTTTTGTTCTCACCACTCCCTACAGCTTTTCCTCTGGCATTCTTCCATCCAACTACTTATTAGGCTTGATGCTGCTTTCGTTTGGTTTCCCAAACCCAAAGAAGAACCAGTCCCCTTCCCCTAAGACCGAGACAAAACTGCAGTCTGTCTTGCTGCAACCTTTGCTGCATGGCTGAAGCAGCTTTTGGATCTGGTACACTAGCTCCGCAGAGAGGCAGCTTGTATCTGGGATGAAGTGTAAGCAGCTTGTCCTGTTGGGTTTGAGTGTATGCCTGAACTTTAATCACTGCAACTCAAAATGGGGAGGGATGAGGAGGCTACAGGATGATGTCATGGTCTAAACAAAGAAAGACTAGGCAGCCCTCCCTCCTCCCTCCAGGCTATACCTCCCAGTGCCTCCCTATTTCCCTTCCTAAGCACCAGTAGCAGAGGCAGGCTTGCATTGGGGGTGTTAATGTAGTCTGACATCATATGGCTCAGATGCCTTTTTGAGCCTGACAAAGACAGACGGCTCTGCTTGTTGCCAGCACTGGGTGAATTACAGGTGAAGCAGAAGAGATCCAGGAATAACTATTCTCCCTATCACATTTTGCTGGGGTTGGGAGGATGAATGTAGGACACACATGTTATGATTTGAGAATGATGTATGTGTTAAAGAATCAGAGGCTTTTATTGGGGGATGGAGCAAATAGTCAAAACACAGGATCTTTTATTTGCTGGAGATACGGGAATGTGATAAAAGAGGATTCTCTTATTAATTTATTTATTTATTTAAATTTATATGCCGTGCGTCCCATAATAGCTTAGGGTGACTTACAATTGAAACATATAAAAACATATTAAAAAACTCCAATTCCCTCCCCAGGAAGGCTACTGCTAAAACTCCCCCTCCAAAAACTGTTCCTAACCCCTCCCCACAACCCCACATAAATTCCCAACCAACCCCAGTCCCTATCCCTGTCTGCCAAATGTCTTACAAACAGGAACGTTTTACACCATCTTGGAAGATGCTCAGACTCTGGCTCAAGTGAAGGGAGTTCCATAGAATTGGGGCAGCGTCCAAGAACACCCTCCTGGCCACCCCCATCCCATGGACAAGATTAACAGATTGAACTTGCAGGAGGGTGATCGTGGCTAACGGCAGGGGCCACAACAGAGCATAGTAGGGCACAGGGCTGGCCTTACCGTGGAGTGGCTCGGGGCGGCCACCACGGGCCCCACTCCTGGGGCCCCCTCCGCACTCAGGGCCCCAGCTCCTGGCCTGACAGTGGTCGAGATCTGGGGACCCCAAGCGCGGGGCCCCCCTGGCCGAGTCCGACTTGACTCTGACTGACAGGCAGTGCCGAGGGGACCAGTAGGAATGAGGAAGAAGCAGAGGCCCCACCTCTCCCACACTCTGTGCCCCCCCCCCCGAGGCTCTGAACCTGACCCAGGGAGCCGGCTCGGCACGGGGCCCAGGCTGGCAGCAGTGGCAGCAGATCAGGTAAGTGATTCCGAAATGGCTGGGCTTGGGAGCCCAGGCCCGGGCAGCACACCACCCCCAAACTGAGCCGGGGAGCGCTCCCTGAGCCGGGGAGCATCCCTAGGCCCGCTGACCGCCGCTGGCTTTGCCACCAGCAGCAGAATAGGGCCCCGCCTTTGTCCCCCACCCTGGGCCCCGCATATTGTAAGGCTGGTTCTGGTAGGGCAGGCAATCTTTCAAATATGTGGGACCCAGGCTGTTTATTTTATTTTATTTTATTTTTATATTAAAACTTATATGCCGCCCCCTTCTGTCTCAGGCATCTCGGGGCAGCTAACAACATTTTAAAAACATATTAAAAATACACAATAATAAAACTACAATTAAAACATCCTAAAAAACCCCATACCCACCCACCTCATCTCCCTCGATAAAGGCCCGGCGGAACAGCCAGGTCTTACATTGTCTGGGGAAAGAGAGGAGGTCGGTAATCAAGCGGACCTCCAACGGGAGGGAGTTCCACAGCTGTGGCGCAGCCACAGAGAATGCCCTCCTCATGGTAGACACCTAGGAAACCTGGGGGACCCCAAGGAGGGCGCCCCCGGCCGACCACAGGGGCCGATCCAGGACCCAGAGGGTGAGGCAGTCCTGCAGATAGGTGGGGCCCAAGCTGTTTAGGGCCTTAAAGGGCAACACCAACACCTTGAACTGGGCTCAGAAAACTTTCGGCAGCCAGTGCAGAGAGTGAAGCACTGGTGTAATGTGCTCGCGTCGGCCCGTCCCAGTGAGGAGACGGGTCGCCGCATTCTGCACCAGCTGCAGCTTTCAAACCAGCACCAAGGGTAGCCCCAAGTAGAACGTGTTACGGTAGTCCAGTCTCGAGGTAATAAAAGCATGGATGGCCGTGGCCAGATCAGAGTATGAGACATATGGCAAGGGCGTAGCTACCGTGGTGCGGGGGGGTGGGGTTCAGTTGCACCCGTGCCCGTGCCTGTGGGGGCCCACAGCCGGCCGGAGCATCATGGCCCCGCTGCGAGGGGCCCCACCCACCGCCACCAACCACCCTTGCAGTTGCTGCCTGACGCTTCCTCCCCTCTGCAGCTTGCCACTCTAGGAGCTGCAGAGGGGGGGAAGCGAGTGGTAGGTGGTAA
>QEPC01000856.1:519506-535631 GCA_003113815.1 Sphenodon punctatus
CACAAATACATTGTGAGACTCTACTGGAATTCTCCTAATGACCCTAACCACATATCTGAGGAGTTTTGTCTTATATTTTGGCAACAGTTGTATAACTTGTCATACCAATAAAGATTTGTCATTGAATTGAAAACTGGGCTAAGAGCATCTCTCTCTCCTGCTCGCTTTCTGTACCACGTGCCCTGGAGAGCTCCCTAAGCTTGTTGCCATGACAACAGCTGATAAAGTCCTCACCCGCTATGGCACTTCCATTGGTCAAAGAAGGTCCCTCCCCTCTTGTGAGGGTGAAAGGGAGGGGGACAACCAGTGCCGTCAGGAGGCTGGAAGGGAGCCAACGCAGATCCATTTATGAGCAGGAGATGGGGGTGCTAGGCAGCAGCAGCACATGAAGCAGAGAACCTGGCTACATGTCATTCATACAGGCAGAGAGTGCACAGCAGCTCCATCCATCCTTGCTCCTTCATCTTCTGCCACTTCGATGCCCTCAGGCTGCTTTCCCAGCGGACAGGCGCTCTGCCCCTTCGCCCTGATAATACAGCACCAGCATTAGAGAGGAAACACACGAGGGGCTCAGTGGAAAAGATGCCGCCTCCTCAGGACCACAATAGATTCTGAGAGGTGCAGCAGCAGCCACCGCCTCTTTCAAGCAGCACGTGGATTGAGGTAGGTGGTGCATCCTTCATGCAACGGTGGTCCAGACCTTGTCATTTGGAGGGGCTTCAGGAGGCAGGGAATGTGGGGTGCGAGGTTCAGATGCATAACATTTTCAGGGGGCTTTAAGTCCCGGCTGAGCTGCTGTTACCTTCACAATGCAGAGATAATGACATACAGGATTCTATCTGACCCCCTTTTCAGGCTTTGGCCAGGCACCCCCAATAACCAAAAGGCTGTTCTTTGTCTGAGATGATTCTGGTTATCATTCTGGTATCACCATTTGGGCATTTCCCCCTACTGGACCTAGCTCCTGAAATGTCAGAGTGAATGTAATCTGCTACTGATTGCCTGCCCCAGTACATATAGGTCAGAGAGCCTCTGTGCTCACTAGGCTTAACTCAATAGTTCTGACAAGCGGGAGTTTTGCAGGCTTGTTATCTGCTTGCAGTCTTCTGCTAAAGCTGACTTTGCCCAGTCACTTGTGACTGGTACCAGATTCCATAAACTAGAGATTCCAAGCATCTGACCTAGGGGCCAAATTTGGCCCACAGTTGTTTTTATTTAGCCACTTTTCAGTTTCTGGATGTGTATCCAGTCCATTCTCTCGAGCTCAGGGGAAGGGAGCAGAGATGATAGCTCTGTGCTCCCCTGTGCTCAGGGACAGGGGAGCTCAGGGACAGGGCTCCCCTGCACGCAGGGACAGGGGAGGGATCCATTGCACAGATCCATGATCTGTACCCTCCTCTTTCTTCCCCACTCTTAAGAACACCCCTTAAGCGCCCTTTCCGCAACGCCTTTGTGGCCCACAGAGTTTATACTAGTTTGCAGAGTAGGGTATTGGAGGTAAAAGGTTCCCCACGCCTTGCTTAAGTCATCATAACAATACTTCAAAGCACCTCAAATGGCCAGGATAACAAATGTAAAGGATACTGGGATGGCACTTGAAGAAAGACTGTTGCACTGGCTGACTATGGGTTGTCCGTGTGGTTTGAAAAAGCTGAGAGAAATCCTAGGTCTAAATTATAACCCTGAAGTTTCTGTTTGGGTACCTACCTACTATGGTAGTTGACTTTCTTTCACCTATTAATATAGCATAGAAATAGTGGGGGGGAAAGCAGCACTGAAAAAAACACTAGCACAGCAAGGGGGAAAGTAAGCGTATGGTCAGTAGAGACCTCAGCTAGAGTGTTTTCCAATGTTACTATTTCAATTAGTAAAAAGCTGCAGGAAATACATGGTGATTTAGCACATGGTGCTTTGCTTATTTGTGACATGTGAATACTTTTGGCACATGGAAAATTTATGATGATCCATGGATGGGGTTCCCCAGATATTCTTGGTGGCCTTTACTACTTTAAATCATAATGTCCAAAAGTTCCCCTCCTCAGGATCTCTGCTCCTATAGTGTGTTCTCACTACACCTGCCCACTTTACAGGCAAACCTAGTACTGACTGCCACTACCTACTAGGCAGAGCTGGTATACAGCTGGGCTAAATAGTGAGCTGAATTCCAGTCTCCCTTTTGCATTAATAACATCATTGGCTAAAATCCAGCTGCAGAATCCTTATTAGAGGGTGTTGGCAGGGAGCTCTCGGCCAGCTTTCATTGTGAGGACTGGAGGGAGGAATTGCATTCCATTTTTAGAGCTAAAGTTCCCTTTGTTCACACAAATCTGTGGTTATCCAGAAAATAAAGCGTCATTCATATGAGAAATGAGGCTGATGGCAACCCTGTGCTCAGTCCAGGGACCAAAGACGGGGACGTCATACTTCATTTAAAATTGATTCCTAAAAGTCATTAGAATAATAGGGCTGGAAATAATCCCAAAGGTTATCTAGTCCAGCCTTCTATCTTTAAGTAGGATCTAATGTACCTACACCATCACTGGAGATGCTTATTTTTAACAGCCTTCTGTGATGGGGCTTTCACTGCCTTCCTGGACAAATTATCCCACTGCTTAACTGTCCTGCTGATTAGAAAATGCTTCCTAATGTTTAGCCTAATCTTTTTCTCCTTTAGTTTAAGCCCATTACTTCTAGTCCTAGCCTCAGTGACCAGAGAGCACCATTTTGCTTATAGCAGCCTTTTACATATTGGAAAACTGTAACCCTGTTCTCCCTCCACCCCCCTTCATTTTTTCTTTTACTAGGCTAAATATTCTCAGTTCTTCCGATCTCTCCTCAGAGGCCTTTCCCTCCACCCCCTTCATCATCTTTGTTGTTTTCCCCTGAATGTTTTGAGCTTGTCAGTATCTTTCTTAAAGTAAGGTGCCCAAAATTGGACACAGTAATCTAGACGAGGCTCAAAGGTTCTGCACATGGGGTTCTGTTCAATTATTCTGTCAGGACTGAGGGTAGTGAATATTGATGAGATCAGAGTGGTGAAGCAAGTAAGAGGAAGAGAGAAAAAATCTTCAAGGATTTGACAAAGATAGAGATGCCAAGGAGGCTGTGAAAATTCTGAGTTGTAAAAATAAGAAAAAAGAAAGTGGATAGAGCCAGAATTCACCCAGCTTCCTACACATCATATGGGATGAGCCTACCTCATTCTAACCTAATATTAGGTTTTTATTTTTGCTGCAATCCTCCTCATTGCCAATTGCCATCATTGAGGAAAATGCAGTGAGCCTGGGTTCCTGCCTACTATAATCCCTTCTTAAGGTGCTAGAGGAAAACAGATATACTTCCAAGCTCCTACCAATAAAGGCTGCTTGAGGAAGAGATTAGTCCACCTGCCATATCACTAAGCAAATTTGATTCTGTTGAATGGTCTGGTATTTCAGACAAACCTGTATGTCTGTCAGCATGGTAGCAAGCTAGTTAATGTAGACTAGACATGAGAGATGGAAGCAACTTGTCAGGTCATGTCTTGTCCGTTCTGTCACTGCAGGCAGGGCAAATTTGTTCAGTACTGTACATTTTCCCATGATTTTTCTATTCTGCTTTTGAATGGTTCAAGTGATGGGACTTTGACCACCTCCTCTGGGTACCTATTTCCGAGTCAAGTGCAGCAGAGCTCACTGTTGCATAAAGGTTTACGTTTCTCATGTACTTGGTTTCCTTCTGTTACTCTGTTATAATCTTGCTATGTGCCCTTGCATAGCAACATTTTAGTGTTATTAACTCTCTTCAAATTCCTCCTGCTTCTCCACCTTTCTGAACTTAGGCATCTTCTTTATTTAGTTATATGCTGCATAACTGTTGAGTTTCCAGCTGAACCAGCATGAGGCTAGAACTGGGTAGTGAGGCAGCAAGCAGACAGCAGGGTCACAGGTAAGCAGGGTCAGTTATCGGAGAGTCTCGGGTCATCTGTTCCAAAAGGCGTATCAAACAAGGGCATAGCTATAATAGGGGCAGGCAGTGCAGCTGCATCGGGGGCGGGGGGGGGCATGAGCTTGGGGGACCCCACACTTCCTGGTGCAGCTGTGTCCCCTGCCACTGGAAGAAGGAGGGGGGGAGGGTCCCATTCTGTCTTCTGCTCCAGGACTCATTCCAACCTGGCTACACCCAGTATCAAATTGTAGTCATAGGACATACCTGGTAGGCCAGGAGCCAGGATACCTATCAATCAAAGAATGCAGGAGTGGGAACAGCAGCCAGGAGTCAGAGGAACACAGTCAGAAAGCAGGAATGAAACTGGGGGATCAGAAACATAATCAGGAAACTGGGATACAGGAGTGTGACCAGGAATGAGGAATACAGTCAAGAAACCAGGTTTTGGAATGCAGCCATGATGACCCTCAGGATTTGAAGCAGTAGTGGGCCAGGTGGCCTTTAGAGAATGTGAGTAATACCATACTGGGTCAGACCAGTGGTTCATCAAGTTTAGCACCTGTCTCCGACAATGGTCAATCTCGGTCACTTGGAAGAAGTACCCAGCAGGTCACAATGGGGTAACCCGTTCCCTGTTGTTCATTCCCAGTTCCTGACAGTAAGAGGTTATGTTCTCCCAAACCTACCTGGCTAATAGCTGCTAATGGACCCACCCTCCAGAAACTTGTCCAACTCTTTCTTAAACCCAGCTGTACTACTGGCCTTAACCACATCTTCTGGCAACAAATTCCACAACTTAATTGTGTGTTGAGTGAAAAAATATGTTACTTGTTTTACATCTGCTACTTGTTAGTTTCATGGAGTTTTCCCTCGTTCTAGTACTATTTGAGAGGGTAAATAACCGTTCCCTATTTACTCGTTCCATACTGCTCATGATTTTATAAACTACTGTCATATCCTTTCTCAGTTGTCTCTTCTCCAGACTGAAGAGCCCTAACCCATCTAGCCTTTCTTCATAGGCGAGCCATTCCAAACCCTTGATCATTTTTGTTCCCCTTCTCTTTACCTTTTCTAGTTCTACTATATCTTTTTTGAGATGGGGCGACCAGAACTGCACGCAATATTCAAGGTGCGGTCGCACCATCGATTTACATAGAGACATTATGATATTTTCAGTTCTATTCTCTATCCCTTTACAAGTAATTCCTAACATTAGGATTTCAAGGTATTGTCCACAATGACTCCAAGGTCCTTTTCCTGAGTGGTAACTCCTAATTTAGAACCTGCCATTGTGTACATATAGTTTAGGTTATTTTTCCCTATGTGCATCACTTTGCACTTGTCTACATTAAATTTCATCTGCCATTTAGATGCCCAGTCACCCAGTCTCACAAGATCCTTCTGCAATTCTTCACAGTCGACACATGGTTTAACTACCCTGAATAACTTTGTGTCATCTGCAAACTTGATCACTTCACTCTTTACTCCCTTTTCCAGATCATTTATGAATATATTAAACACCAGTCCCAGTACAAATCCCCGAGGCACTCCACTATTTACCTTTCTCCATTGTGAAAACTGACCATTTAGTCTTCCTCTTTGTTTCCTATCCTTTAACCAGTTACTAATTCACAATAGGATACTGCCTGCTCTCCCATGACTTTTTAATTTCATCAAGAGTCTCTCATGAAGGACCTTATCAAACACTTTCTGAAAATCCAGATACACTATATTGACCAGCTCACGCCCTATCTGCATCTTTATTTACACCCTAAAAACTTTCCAATTGATTAGTGAGGCACGTTCCCTTTGCTGAATCCATGCTGACTCTTCTCCATTAAGCCATGTTTATCAATATGCCCAATAATTCTGTTCTTAATAATTATTTCCACGATTTTGCCTGGCACAGACATCAGGCTCACCGGTCTGTAGTATCCAGGATTGCCTCTGGAGCTATTTTTAAATGTCCGCTTTCTAGTTTCTGGGAATACTTCTAGCTTATCCTGCTGATCTTTTATGGGTTTCCTGGATCAATCAGATGCCCAGAGCCTGGATTGCCAATCTAGGCCCTGGAAGGCAGGGTGTTAACAGCAAGATGCAGGCTTACAACCAAAGCCATGCTGTCGCAGGCTTGGCTAGCTTAGTGTGGCAGTGTAGTGACAAGGACACCTGCCTGTGAAGGCCCTGATCCTGGGTTTGAGACCCAGGAATCCCCGAAGTGGCTACTTCTTAAGCAGGAGCAACAGGCTGCTTTGGTAAACTGTTGTTACTCTTCAGAAGAATAAAGTAGCAACAGACAACTTCCCATTGACTACTGACCAGGGAAAGGCTCTGGCAGGAGCCTTCTACACGCTTCTGGACATTGTTCCTTCCAAAACAATACACTCTGGGATATTATCCCAGATTGGTAGATGGAGCTTAAAGAAAAGCTGTTTGCTACTTAAGGCAGATTGATGTATAGATTTGTAGCTTCTTAGCCAATGTGTTTTATTAAAATGTCTTCTCAGAGAGAATGGTGTAGAGGTTTGACTATTGGTTTCTTGGATATAGTACATGAGACAACATAATTATGAATGGATGATAAACTTAGTTCTTTCTGTTTTACATTCTCCAGGGCTGTATTGGCTTGAGAAAGAAACATCACAAGAATTTTGAGAAGAAAATCAGCTGTCCAAGGTAAGCCACCATTTGTACTATTAAAGATCTCTCTGAAAATTCTAGTAGAGTTTTTATGGCCAGCAGAAAATCTAAAATAAAGGCTATGGTCAAAGGGGAAAGCTAAAAGATCAGCAGTCAGAAATTCTAAACATGAATCTGCAAATAAGAACAGTGGGTTTTTTCAGACATTACGATCCCACGCTCAACCATGGTGAATACCCACATGGTGAACAAGAGACCGTAACGTCTGTTGGTCCGACAGGTGATTCCCGCCAGATGTTCACCCCCGTGAATCACGGGTGGGAATCTCATTGGGTGAAAACAGACATGACACTAACCACCCTTTAACCACCCTTGGTGGTTATTTATGCATGTTGCAGGGCTGTATTGATGCCCTATGCAGCCCTGAAACATGCATAAATAACCACCAAGGGTGGTTAAAGGGTGGTTAGCATCATGTCTGTTTTCACCCATCAACCACGCAAACAGCCCTCCTGCCTGGACCATGGCCGTTTGCTTGGTCAATGAGATTCCCACCCGTGATCAACGGGATCGCCACATCTGTCCCCTGACCATGGCCCGGAATCAGCAGCTGTGCCCACTGCTGATTCCGGGCCGTGGTCAATGCCCCGGGGGGCGGACGGGTGCTGCGGCTACATTGGCCGCAGCGCCCGCCCGTCTCCCAGGGGGTGGGCGGCCTAGGGAACGTGGGGGGGTGGGGCTGTGCGACTGCATGTTGGCCGCACAGCCCCGCCCCCTCCCCCAATTCCCTGCCGGGATCAGTCGGCACATCTGTTGGCCGTGCCGTTTTAATCCCAGCAGGGGATCAATTGGTGATTCCGTGATGGGGCCAATACTGGCCCCGTCACGTCTGAAAATACCCAGTAAGAAAGAATGACAATAGATACAACAATAGCTGGGATTCCAGCTGCCCTCTAAATGCCATTATCTGGAGTCACTCACTAGGAGATTGAGGAGCTAACCAAGAGAAAGTGGGCCGTAGGTGGTGGCAAGTCAAGATAAAGTGGGACTTAGGGTAGTTTTAGAGATGAAGCAGATTGCTAAACTGAGGCAAAGAAGGGTACCTAAGCCAGGGGACAGTGCTAGACGAAAATAGGATCTTAAACTGGAACATAGTGGACATGGCCCTCCTTGGTTTAAATAAAAGTTACACTTAATAAAGAGGCTTGGTCGGGATTTTGATTTCAGTATTCATGTTCACCTACATCTGCTCCCCTTCTCATTCTGCAGCAGCTATGCCCCATTTCTTGGACTGGTTCGTACCAGTGTATCTGATGATCTCCATTCTCATCTTGGTGGGATTTGGAGCCTGCATATACTATTTTGAGCCAGGACTGCAGGAAGCTCACAAGTGGCGGACACAAAGGCCAATCATGGAACGAGACCTTCGGAAAACATTGATGATACGGGATAACCTTGCCTTTGGAGTACCTGAGGTGTAGTATTCTGCTCATAGGGACAAATGGATGCACCTAGAGACAAAGTCAAGCAAAGACTTTATGGTGTGGACCCTGGCTAACAAAGCCTGGCTTTTCTGTACCTTTCACCTCACTCAGACCAACTTCCTACTGTAGGGTGACTGAAGTGAGGTGACTAAGCTGTCACTTCATTTTCTGTCGATGTGTGTCTTCGTTAATCATCAAATTTAGAACTCTTACTTCAAAAGAAATGTTTGTGCACCACTGTTAACTCAGGGCTGCAAGTGTCTGCCCCCAAAGGTTCTCCTGCACCTCTCTGACTTGGATTCTAAGGTCTGCCAGAGTCTCTAGGATCCATTTGTTCTGCACCTGGACCTGACCTTAAAGCAAAAGGTTTCTCCAGGAATGCAAAGTGGTCACAGATGGATGAGATATGTGACATGGCACCTTTTTACAGCAAGCTCAGAGGTTTAATGGTAGCCCAGGTTTGTAGCATCTGAAAGTTATTGCCATCAGCTGGCTTGCCATTGACTTATGTAGAATGAATTTGTTGAGTCTCTCTCTGTTCAGTTCCTCATTAACAAGTTAAACTTACACATGAATCATATTATTGACACTTAGGCCGCTTTTATATGAGGTGCTGAAAAGCGCCTCCTGAGTCCCACGTTCAGAGAAAAGCCACGCTGGGAGTGTTTACATGCTCCCTGCTCTGCCGGAAGTAACGTGCTCCCTGTTGTTGGCAGCACTGCTGCCAACAATGGGGAGCACGTCACTTCCGGCAGTGCAGGAAGCTGCCAACAACAGGGAGCACGTCACTTCCAGCAGCGCGGGGAGCATGTAAACACTCCCCGCGCGACTTTTCTCTGAATGCGGGACTCAGGAGGCGCTTTTCAGTGCCTCGTATAAAAGCGGCCTGACTGACAACTGTTGCAGCCTCATCAGAGAAGGTGATGGCTGAATGGATCACAGAGACTTAATTCTTACCTTCAAAACAGGTCTAGGACACACTGAAGGGCAATGTATGGAAACCTTGTAGTACTGATCTCCCTGTCATGTATATTTAAGGGATAGAGAACTTCATTCTCCACAGGCATCTGTTTGATGCTAAAGGTTTGTACTGAGCCATTACCCAGCGGGGACTCTCTTGCACTTCTCCATGATCTGGGATGTATTGTCAAGGTTTTGCTAGACATTGAATCTCTTGCATCTGTCCAGGCTGTAGGGGTCAAGCAGTTTGACTCAGGTCTCACTTGTGAATAGATGTTGCACTTCTTCAGTCTTTCACTGGTACAGTCTTTTGAAGTAGATTGGGCAGAGCTCTCGATCTGACACTGCTTCTTCTATACTATCAACCAGACTGAAATCTGTGCAACCCCCTCATGATGGAGCCATTTCTTCTATGACTGTGAGAAGAACTGCTGAGCCAGACAGTGACTGGGGCAGCTCCAGTGACTGATTTCTGGAGCCTGCCTACACATTGTGCGTGTGCGCGCACACAGACACACAGACACACACACACAATTAGCACTTTCTTGCACTCCTCTCGAGGGCAGACTTGCTACCAAAGTACTATAAGAAAATTGACTTTATGGGAAAGTAGGCTGGCCAATGTCTTTCCCTCATTGTTAGCAGCATGCAAATCATACTGGCAGAATGTGGAGTCCACAGTAGGCACTTCTGTGCCACTCCTGTTTAAAACTCCATTAGGTCACAGCTCCCAACTACAAACTGTTTTGTTTCCCTGTTGGTCCATTATAGTCACTTGTTTTTCACATGTTCTGCTAGTATGCTACTTCTGACCCATTATACATTATACACCCCTTTAAAGCTTCAGTTCTGACCCATTATACCCACTCATATGCATCCCATGCATATGCCATCCCCAGATGCATCCCCAGTGACATCTCTTTGTGTTCATGTCAGTATTTCCATCCTAATGTAATGTACCCATTTAGCTGCATTCCATATGACCTTTTCACAGCCACTGTGGCCTGACCACATACACTTCTCTACATACCACAATCACTGCCACCCGACTGGGCACACGTCTGTACATTCCATACCATTGTCACACATCAAGTGTTGCCCTCACGTACACACTTCGGTACATTCCATACTTTCACACTGCCTGCATGGTGCTAGTGTGAAGTATGATGGTGCCATACTTTTTGACAGATCCATTGTGCAGCTAGAGCATGGTCCTACTGGCTTTAAGAGCTGGAAATAATGCTCCTTCCCATTATCACCGCTTCTGGATTAGCCCACAGTGGATACTCTCTTGGATGAGAATGATATAACCAGAGATAATTATCACTTGAAAACTGATGAGGGACAAGAGACAGAATAGTTCAAAAGATACCTTTTATTGGACCAACTTCTGCTGGTATGTGCAAGCTTTTGTGCTTCAAAGCTCTTTTTCAGGCAGATAAACAACGGCGGAGCTTTCTGATCATTTCAAAGATTAACATTTGTAGATTGAAGTTGTGTTATCAATGATGGATCAGGGCACTTGTAATGGCTTTAGTGTAAGTAGGAATGTCTGGGAACCCCCTGACAAAGCTCTTTGCCCCCTTTTTATGCCCAGTAGGTATCGCCCATGCTAGACTGATGGAACTTTCCTGGAGCTGTCTTGCATCACATGTGCAGGACAATTAAGACCCTATATTTTAGCCAAAGCACCTTGCTGAATTGGGGCTATGTAAATGTCACAGTACAGCATAGCATCCCCATATCCCTGGATGACTAGTAGTTTGTCCTTCAGGGGGGAATGTAAATAGGTGGCAGCCTACAGTCTCATCAATAGTATATGTTCTCTATAATTCACTCAATATAGCCATGGTCTCCAAGTGTCAGCTTGGAGACCTGTTTTCTGGATGTTGACTATGTAGTAATGGCTGGCTCAGCTGCCAATGCGAATGGATCCTGGGCTGACTACCATGATGATAACTGTAAGAAGTAAGAACCATTATAGTAACAGAGGTCAGGGGCTCAGAAGTGTTATGGACAGATTTAACATTCCCTCACAGCTACTGTTTCAAGAAGGCTTAAGCTAAGGAAATCTTTCACACCCCTATTATCTTTCTGCTCTCATCCCAGTTTCTTGTCTCTCAGGGCGAATTCACACGTGCAGCAATTATCTGGATTTTTAAAAACTGGTTCTCAATAGTTCGCTGTTAACAAGTCCTGTTGCATTCACATGCATGCCATACCGATTTTAAGTACAGCGAAATAATGCATTCAGACCTTCTTGTAGTGCGTGCTTACCCGGCTGCTCAGTACGGTTCAGTTACAGGAAGTGGCCTGTGGGGAGCCAGAAGGTTGCTACTTTGTAGCAAAGTACAACTTTGCTACAACCTTTGCTGCAACTTTGCAAACTTTGCAACAACCTTTGCTACAACCTTTGTAGCAAAGGTTGCTACTTTGTAGAATCAGGGAGTAAAGAGGGAGAGCCTGAGGCTGCTGGAAAGAAGCCCCTCGCATTCTCTCCCTGGTTTCTTTCCGGTATCCCGCTGCTGCTACTGCTGCAGCACTACGGTAGAGGCAGAGGCAGATGATTGAAAGTCCCTTGGAGGGAAGAACTTTTTTGGGGAGAAGCATGGAGGGGAAACATGGAGGGGAAGAACTTTTTTGGGGAGAAGCTGGCTGCAGCCTGCACCCAGCGAGGCAACTACAGGGCTCCAGCTGGTCTCACTGCTTCCGGTAGGGGCAGGAGTAAAACAGCGCACTTGGAAGCACGGTTGCATTCACATCAGAAAAGATTACACACTAGTTAAAACCAGTACGATGTTGCTTTCACACTGCTGTTAAGTGCGGATTTATTGAAAACGGACAGCAAAAAGGTAGGTTTGAGTAGCTTTTCAACACGCATTGCTTTAGTGCGATATTGACTCCATTTAATTGAATTTAAGTGTTCAGACAGGCATGAAACATTTGTGTTTTTTTTAATCGCACAAATCAGAACGTCTGAATCCCCCCTTAGTAAAAGAATCCCTATTTTAGTATGTATAGGCCAGTCACTAACCACAGGCCTAGTCTGACATCCAGTGATGGGAGGAAGTGGGCTCAGCCACCTAGGGCCCAGAGTCTAATAATTCCTGCAGGAATGGTTGAGAGACCTAGGAGACTGGTCTCCTTTTTTCCACACCAGAAGTGCTCCTGCAGGCCAGGGGTTCATGGAAGCCTTTACTATTCTTTATCTGTCCTGGGGTGAAGTAGAGAACTTCAGTCTCCAGGCTTGTCACTCACCAGCATGAAATTCACAGTCTAACCAGCATGAAATCCACTGTAATAAGCAAAGGGAAAATAAATAAATAAATAAATGAGTGATCGTCTTGTGCCAAAGCTCTGTGGGAAGTAGCAGGCAGGGCATATGTCTGGAATTCCCACCGTGCTTGATTTTGCTCACATACAAGCCCCCCTTCAGTGGATTTTGTGTTTTAAAGACCAATAGGAATGAGGATTTGAACCAATTGCCTCTTTCCTCCACCTCAAAGTTCATTCTGGGGTATTTTGTGTATAGAGCTTGAAGGCATCTAATCCACCTCCTTGGGACAGATATTCCCCTGCTCTGGCTTTTCTGAATAAAAAAAAAAATGAAGTGGATGAAACAGAAGAGAGAACATATCCCAACAGTGGCATCTATTAATTTTCGAATAATCTGGCAAGATAAGGCAATGTTGCATCGCTGAGGATTTTTATTATGAATCTTGCCATGTTTTTTTGAATTTTTCCTTAAAGCTTCAGCTCCTGGATTCATGCAATTACTTGGGAATCCCAACTTTCATTTTTAAAATTGTCAGGGTTGCTCTCACACCCTGCCGGCGAGGGTTCCGATGGCGGGGGTCACCGGCCCTCCAAGGGGCTCTCTCCCCAGGGATTCTCCCAGCCCCGCTCACCGCAACAGATGTCCTGGATGGAGCAGACGTTCGCAGAGATCCCCAGCCGTCATCACAGCAATGTCAGACGCTGGGATCTTTCTCCGTGGCGCTGCGGAATGCAGGGGTGGGGCCAACACCATTGCGCCGCTCTCTGCACCTGCAGGCGCGTCAAGAGGGGGCGTGGCTGATGGTATAAATGCCGGCACTGTGAAGCACACAGCGCCGGTGATCAGAGAGACTGGCTCCTTTGCATGAGAGCATTGTGTTGATTCCTGAAGCCTCGAGTCCTTCCCCAAGCCTTATTCCCCCTTTCCCTTCCCTGACAGAATGATGAGTGACTGTAGTGATGGAGCCTTGGTGTGCGGTGAGTGACTGTGATACCTTGCCTATTTTCCCTGAGCGTGAATCTGAGTGTGAGGGAGGGATTGAGCAAGCGCTTGTCTCCCCTTCCCCTTCGGGGTCTCCCCCACCCCTTGTCGGTGTGGTTGCCCCCTGCCTCCGAACCTTGTGGTACCTGGCCCCTCACCCTTCCGCCCCTCACCTCCTGTACCCAGCCTTTCCGCTCCCCATGGTGTGTCTTGTGAACATGTGGTGGCTGCAGGGCAAGACAGGGCACTCCAGTACTATGATGATAGAGGCCTAATCTCTTGCAGGTTCCAGGGCCACCACTCTATCCTGACAGGCACGTTAACCCCACAAGCGATCCTAGAGTACTGGTCAGAGTTGTCTTTGCCTTAAGCAGCCGATGAGAGGGTGTTGCCCTTCCCCCAACTATCCCCTCCTGTGTTTCCCTGGATAGGGTTCCCCTTCCCCCGTGACAAAAATAGAAAGGATATTTTAAGCCCTTGTGTTTGCAGAGAAAATCTTGAAAACATAAACCCTTAACAGCTCAAAACCCAGAAGACAAGTAAAATAACTCAACTTTTAAAATGGATTTTTAAGCCAATCTTGTGTTGTCTTTGGGCGTGACTCAATTTTTGAATGTCACTGTGAGAGTTTGTGGAAACCCTATAATCTAGAATTGACAAAGCACAGGGGTATATGCTGGAGGGAACAAGCCTACATGGGCAGGGGTGATTTGCAAGATGTGACCTGGTAAATAAATATCAGCACTAACTTCTACAATACTTTTTCATTTATCTATCTGACACTTCAATACTGTGAATGCCTGGTCTCAATCACATAAGCTCAGGGGTGAATCAAAACAAGCTTTGATGCTCAGTGTGATATTTTGCAAACTCTGTCCATTTTTAGATGGGATGTGCCCACATGGGACCCATCCCCACAGATCTGGGCGCCCATCTGAAGCCAGACTCCTGTGACCTATGCACCACCCACACAGAGCAATCTGAGTTCTTCCTGGTTGCTCTGTGTGGGGCATGGGTGGGTAGTGCGTGCACACACACATCTCCCGCCATGTGGATGCCCGCCCACTCACCAGAAATGCGCTGGCGCACTACCCAGTATATATGGACCTAGCTGGGAGGTGGGTCTGTCTAAAAACGGCCTGTGTCTTCCTCATCTTACGTCTTGTGCTGTCCTATCCCAGATGTAACTATCCCCGATGAAGTTAGTGTTAATGGTCTGGTGTTTGCCGCCATTATTTAGCACTTTATCGTGATTGGATTCAGAACTATATGGCATCTAATAAAGACATGCAGTGTAGACCAAGTGTTCTGGTGCTTTATTGCCTCTGGCATTTACCTTATGGGGTCTCTTATTTTCTCTAGGGTTAAATTGGTCACCAACTGAAGAAACGGGGAACAATATCCGCACTGTTCTTCCTTCTCCCATACCAGCTCATTGGAGCACGTTGAGGGGATATTGGTGGCATCTCTTCAGGGTGAAGTTCTCCCCGCTTCAAAGCATAAAAAAACAAACAAACACACACACACACACACACACACACACACCAGAGATTCTAAATAAGGTAGTCCTCTAATAGTCAATAATACCATACAAACCCCAAAGGATGGGAAGATAGTGATACCAACTCAACATCAATAAAAAACAGAGTCACAAATAAACAAATATTATAATATCAAAATTTACTCATACAAGCAAATTACATAGTGAGACTATAAAAAAGTCTCCCCCCTCCCCAACAAATTGAATATTAAATATAGAGTCTATTAGTCCAGACAAATTTCAGTCAATCTTCATGTAGAGTTCAAATCTATTCTTCCTTCAGGCTTCAGCTGACATGTTTCAACCCCCAAAGGTCTTCAGAGCACCAGAGATGATCTAAAACAAAATTGTAAACACCCACAGTACTGCTGATCATATCTTTCCAGATGATGGCTGTTAACATGAATAAATAAATAAACAAATTAAATAAATAAACAAAAGACAAACAATAAATTACAACTGAACCCCATTTAAAAACAAACGCAAAGAGGGGTGTGTGGGAGAGACCACAATGACAAAATAAAAAAGAGAAAACAAAAAAATTCCTTACCCATATAAACACATTACAGTAGCTATCAATACTTCAAGGCCTTAGAAAAGAATAATATCAATATAATCTTAGGAAGATCAAAATCCTAAAGGGAAAAAAACCCTGAATAACATAAACTACCACCTAATAAAAACAAATGAATAAATTAAAAATAACCAAAAATCAACATACAAAACACCTAAACTATCATCCCAATAACATACCAATAGTAAAGAATCAGGTCTGTGTACTCATATCCTCAAAACATGGACCAACCAGGCATTGTTCTTGATGTAACCAAACCAAGCACTTGCACCTGAGACCTCGCACCTTCATAAATGTTACACCCCTTGTCTTCGTCTCCCCCTGGTCTCTCAGATTGTAAGCCCTAGGGCAGGGACTGTGTCTATTCCATTACTTTGTAAAGCGCCAGGTACATTGCTGGCGCTATATAAATTAACCAAAACAAAAAACTTAACAATTTTAAAAAAACTTTAATGCACAAGGGTTTTCTTAAAATACAAACAAACAAAAATTCAGTACAATTACAATTAAAAAAACCTTCCATTCCATATATTGCAACAAAACATAAATGCCAAAAAACATAGAAATTAATTCACAATTAAAGCAATATTTAATATTTTATCCTCATCAACATACATGCAATATATGTACTAAATTCCTTACCATACATACTTTAATTCATTTTTATCAATAACTAAACTTGCACATTTGACAATTATGAAACTGTAATTTATTATCATAATTCGACAAGGAACAATTTTGT
>QEPC01000856.1:542744-586132 GCA_003113815.1 Sphenodon punctatus
CCCCGGCCTTCGAGGCGTAGCTGGTGAGAAAAGGAGAGACCCCCAAAGGAGAGGGTAGCTGGGCTGACAGAGTCAGAGGGGGAGATCCAAGTTTCAGTAAGGGCAAGGAGCTGGAGGGAGTGGGAGAAGAAGAGATCATGGATGTAGGGTGCTTTATTGGCAGAGGAACGACAGTTCCAAAGGGAGCAGGAGAATGGAAGCTGATCAGGGGGAAGGCAGGGAATGGGGATAAGATTGGGAGAAGGGGGGCGGCGGGGCAGGCGAGAGATAGGGAGGGTGGGGGAGGAGCAGGAGGGGAAAGTAGCCAAGGGGGAGGAGGAAGTGTGAGGAGGTTGGAGAGAATGATGGGTTGGGAGGGAGGAAGGAGCAGGGGGGAAAGAAGTAGAGGAAGGAAGAGGTGGGGGGAAAGGGAAGAAGGAGGGAGAGGGAAGGAGAGAGAAGGGGAGAAGGGAGGGCAGACATGATGGTGGGGAGGATAGGTAATAGAGAAGAGACAGAGACATCGTAGTCATACTGTGAGCCACCTGTTTGAATCCCTACCCACACACTCCACCTGAGTGGGTGCTCCATGGCTGTGCCACTCAGCAGCCATGGACCTTGCCCCCATCACCTTGCTCATTTAAAAACACCCTCAATGTCATCTCTTACCAACATTTCTCTAATATTCTTACTTCATTTGTAAGAAAACAAAGAAGAAAGATTACAGGATGGAATATGCTCTACCAACCTCTAGTATCTCATAATAATAGATCGTATCTTCAAGGATAAATGACCATAGGTTAAAGAGAAACAATCCTCTTCCCATTGCTTCTCTATCTTATTTGATCATTCATCCTGTGAAAAATCAAAAGCCGTACTCCTTGCAACATCCAACCATTTCTTTGGGTAACCTGTACTCAAAACTCATCATACTGTCAGCCCCGCCTACCGATGCCGGCTTCGGGTCCTGTGGGGACTCCCTTCGCGGCATCCGGACACCCCCACCACGACGATACAGCCCCACCAGGGGAACGGCGCAGCAGCACGCAGACGCCATTGCCCCTGACAACCAGCCCCGGCCTGGAACCCGGCACCACGCCTCCCACGACAATGTATGACGTAGGGCAACCCCCGCCCCTGTTGTGCTGCTCAGAGCGCTTGTGTGCGCGCACAGGGGCGGGGACTTCAAGACAAAGCCCAGCGCCGCTGAGAGTGCAGCGCTGGTGATCGCAGAGCGAGACCGGCCCCTTGAAAGCTAAGTGTTGTGGCGAGTGCTAGACCGAGTTGTTGTGGTTGTGCAATCATCGCAGTGTGTGTGGATCTCGAGCCCTGTGTGTGTGCTTTTCCCTACAATGTCTTCCTGGTTGTGATGCGGATACTTGAGTGAGTGAACAGTGTGTGCATGTGTGAGTGACTTCCCCTTTCCCCCCCTACCCCTCCAGGACCCTTCCCCTCCATGGCTGGGTGACCCGTTGTCCTCCCTTCACCGGGCCTTTACCCTTGCCCTTCACATATGAACCCCCACGGACTGTTCCTTCCCCCCATTCTTCCCCTGGATATTTGCGTTGCATGGTGAATTGGGGCAAGACTTTGGCTCTCCTGTGTCGCTCGCGCCCAATGATGATAGAGGCCTGATCTCTTGGAGATCTTATTGGCCACCATTCTATCCTGACAGGCATTTACTCCACCTTGGGAACCCCAGCCAGAGTCAAGCCTTAGTTGAGTGTGTGAGGCCCTGGAGAGTGATTGAGGCCTCCTCCCCGGTAACAGAATCACCAGCCTCCCTTGGCCCAGGTACGGGCTTCCGGCCCCCATGGATGTGGCTAAGGAAATAGGTCAGCTCGTACACGCAGTGCAATCTTTGGCCTTGGAGATCAAGGACATCCAGACCAAACAGGGGGAACTGGGTGCAGCCATTGCCCAAATTCAGGGGGCTGCAGCCGTGGTTCCGGCTGTACCACCCCCTGCGGCAGTGGGGATACCACCACCGCTGCCGCCGCCAGCAGCACCCCCTACTTCCTTAAACCCCCGAGAGCGCAAAGGGCCAAAAATTGCCACGTTTACGGGGGATGGACGGGCATGCCAGGGGTTCCTGGCACTATGTCGCATCACCTTCACCCTCCAACCCAACACCTATGCCTTCGATACCCTGAAAGTGGCCTTCATTATTGGGAATTTGGGGGGCACGGCCCTCAAGTGGGCCACCACCTTGCTGAAAAGGAATAGCCTCCTCCTTTCCAAGTATGATGAGTTCCTAAAGGAATTTACATTCCTCTTTGACCACCCCCATCAAACCAGAGACGCAGAAACTATTATTATGTCTCTGAAGCAATCCAAAGGGGGCATCTTAGGATATATTACTAATTTTTTTTCAACAACTCGCCTTGGAGCTCCAATGGCCTAATGACGTGTTGAAGGTTATGTTTCGTAGGGGTCTTGGAGATAAAATTAAAGACCAACTCGTATTGGTAACTCTCCCAGAGACATGGGAGACTTTGGCGAACCTTGCCCTCCAAATAGAGGAGCGCTTAGTCGAACAAAAGCGGGAACATCATCAAGACGTGCACCCCTTCTTGATGAAAGTATCATCCCCGCCAATAGCTCCCAAATTACCTGACCCTGAACCCATGCAACTCGGAGCTTCTCGAGGCCCCTTGACTAAGGAAGAACGAGAGCGTAGGTGTACGTCTCGCTCTTGTTTTTATTGCAGAGACCCGTCTCATTTCATAGGCAAATGCCCAGCATTACCCCCTCACCGAAGGGAGTCGGGAAACGCCAGGAGCCGGGACGGACAGGGGACGTCTCAGTTCTAGCGCAATCCCCAAACCTCTTGCTCATAGGACACCGTGACCCCCATTTACGGGTCCCAGTCACCCTGCATGTATCGCAGCAATGTTCTGTGGTAGTTTGGGTCCTCCTCGATTCCAGGGCCTCAGGGAACTTCGTGGATGCACACTTTGCGCAGAGCCGAAGAATTCCTACTCAACTCAAGGCGACTCCAGAGACTGTCCACACCATTGATGGTTCCCCCTTGGTGTCGGGGCCCATCACGAAGTGCACCTACCCCGTAACCTGCGTGATAGGGACACACCATGAACAGTTGATGTTTGATGTGGTGTGTTCTCCACTGTTTCTTGTGGTTCTTGGTGCCCCCTGGTTGCAACGTCATGACCCCCGCATCACCTGATCAAGTAAACAGCTCCGTTTTATGGCTCCATATTGTGTTCAACATTGCCTGCATCCACGACCAAGATTCGATGATTCCCTTGCCACGGCCACCGTCCCTGGATCGACGGAAGGGACCCTCCCAGAAGAGTATAAAGATTTCCATGATGTCTTTAGTAAGACCTGAGCAACCGAACTACCCCCGTGCCGGGCCTACGATTGCCCCATTGACCTCCTTCCTGGGAAGGAACCTCCCTTTGGTCGCATATATGCCCTGGCGGGCCCCGAACTAAAAGTCCTAAGACAATATCTCAACGAGAGCCTCCAACAGGGGTTCATTCGTCATTCCTTCTCCCCGGCCGGAGCCCCCATCTCCTTTGTGCCCAAGAAGGATGGAGGCCTGAGACCGTGCATAGATTATAGAGGACTCAACAGCATCACTGTAAAGAACAGGTACCATCTACCGTTAATCCCTGAACTACTTGACCGCCTCCAGGGAGTATGCAATTTTACTAAGCTCGACCTGCGGGGAGCATATAGCCTTCTACGGGTTCGTCAGGGCGATGAGTGGAAAACGGCCTTTCGTACGCGCTGTGGGTTGTTTGAATACCTAGTGATGCCATGCGTGCCCCATAGTACAACGTCAGCTGGGAAATGTCCCTGACCGGGCTGGTCAGGGGACATCCCGGTAGACCGTGGAGCCCCCTGTCTCAGTTCTACCACCCCGTTCTCTGCCCCCAGCTCGAAAGCCCATGTACAGTTTCCTCTCATGATAACCCTAACCTCAACCCGTTCTATAGTCTTGTGGGCCTTGGTGGATTCCGGGGCATCAGGAAATTTCATGGATATGGGGGTGGCTCGCTTTTATGATGTCCGCCTCCCTATCCGTCCTAAGATCCGCCCCGAGGCCATCCATTCTATTGATGGGTCTCCCGTGGTATCTGGGCCAGTTACGATGCAGACAGCAGCCCTGCCCTGTGTGACGGAGGATCACACAGAAAGCATGCATTTTGATATTGTCTGTACTCCCATGTTTCCCGTGGTCTTGGGGATGCCCTGGCTGAGGCTCCACAATCCTCAGGTCAGCTGGGGCTCTCAAAAGGTGACCTTCCCGTCCTAATACTGTCAGACTCATTGTATACTCCCCAGGCCAGTAGGTTTCCCCAGTCTGGCAAAGAGGACTATTGTAGACGTGGACTTGTCCAAGATCCCCCCCCAAATATTGGGACTTGAAAAACGTGTTTAGTAAACAACAAGCTATGGAACTGCCCCCGCACCATGTCTATGACTGCCCGATAGATTTGGTCCCCGCATCAGAACCACCATATAGTTCTGCCGCGGCTGCCACCACACTGCCAGCGGCTCCTTGGGGAACAGACTTACCGGGGCTTTCCACCTGCCGGACCTCCAAGGGGGCTCGTTGTGCCGCAGTTGCTGTCGCTGCAGGGATGCTCTGCTGCTGCCACTGTCACTGCTGTCAGTCCCCGCTGAAGATCGGCGGGGCAATAACAACATGGACAGTTAGTGCTGGGGGCACATGCCAAGGGGGCAGGAGGGACATTATAAGTATTTGGTGGGAGGGGGAGTTGAAGCAGAGGGGAATGCGAATGGAGAGAGTAGGAGGGGTGGTGGTAGTGGTGTTTTTCTTGATGTTATTGGGAGGATATGAGAAGTAATAAGGGAGTCAGTAGATGACTATGTATTGATGGGGAGGGATATGGGTTGTTTTATTGTTGTTATATGAATTTTGCTGTTCTATAATGGAAGGGTTTTTTGCTTGATGGATATTACAGATCATTTTTGTATTTAGAGATTGTAGGATGGGGACCTTGTCCCCCAGTGAGAGCTGGGGAGGGGTAAGTGGAGCCCCCCCACCCCACCCCCCTGGTGGCAGCAGGGTGTGGGATGTGAGTTGAGATGGAAGGAATTTAGGCTGCTTTTAAGCGAGGGCGCGCTGAAGCGCCTCCCAAACGCCGCATTAAAGTAAAGCCGCCGGAAGTGACATTCTCCCCGTTGCCGGTGGCGCCGGCGGCTGGAGACACGGGGCTTTGGAGCGGCGCGTTCTTAAGCCTAATAATTGAAGTCTTAAGAACGCGCTGCTGCAAAGGCCCGTGTCTCCAGCCGCCGCCGCCGCCGGCAACGGGGAGAACGTCACTTCCGGCGGCTTTGCTTTAATGCGGCGTTTGGGAGGCGCTTCAGCGCACCCTCGTTTAAAAGCAGCCTTAGAATGTTGTTACGGGGTAGTGATAGGGGGAGGGTATATATGAGAGTATGGATTTTATGAAATTATACTGGGTCCCCTGTGAGGGATTAAACCCAGTTGCTGTGATTTGTTGTGTGGTATTATAAAGGGGTATTGTAGAGGGGTGAGCTGTTTTTGTTTTTCTTACTACTGGGTCCCCTGTGTGGGATTTAACCCAGCTGTTGTGCTTTGTTATGTTATGTTTTTCATTTTTGTTGTGAGCCGCCTCGAGTTGCCTCGGCAAGAGAGTGTGGGATACAAATAAAAAATGAAATGAAAATGAAATGAAATATGGGCGTATTTATGCCCTACCGATGCCCGAATGAAAGGTGTTGAAAGACTATGTGGAAGAGAGTCTGAGGAATGGGTTCATACACCCCTCAGTCTCCCCGGCTGGGGCACCTATTTTCTTTGTCCCAAAAAAGGACGGGGGACTTAGGCCCTGCATAGATTACCGTGGGCTTAACACCATCACGGTTAAAAATCGGTATCCCCTCCCCCTCATCCCAGAATTATGAAATAGATTGCAGGGGGCCAAAATCTTCACCAAGCTTGAGCTCCGGGGAGCAGTGAGCACACAACCTGCTCCAGGTGGGAGAGGGCGACGAGTGGAAGACCGCATTCCGAACCTGGTATGGACACTATGAATACCTAGTGATGCCCTTTGGGTTTATTAATACCCCGGCTGCCTTCCAACATTTTATAAATGATGTCTTGAGAGAGATGTTGGACCTCTTTGTCGTGACGTACCTGGATGATATTTTGGTCTATTCGGAATCTAAGGAAACCCATGTGCACCATGTCCGGAAGGTCCTCGAACAACTTCAACAACACAAATTATATTGTAAACTGGAGAAGTGCGCGTTTCACTTAACAACTGTCGCATTCCTAAATTTCATTATTTCCCCAGATGGGATCCGGATGGATCCACAGAAGATGGCAATGGTCCAGCAATGGCCAACCCCCAAAGCTGTAAAACCCCTTCAGCGCTTCTTAGGAAGTGTTAATTATTATCAACATTACATTCCGCGATTCGCCAACGTGACAAAACCCCTCATGAGTCTCCTGAAGAAGAACCAACCCTATGAACCAGCTGTTCACCCAGGCCTTTGGAGGGGAGGGTGGGGTAGGGAGGAATTGTATTTTTGAAACATTATTTTAATGAATTTTATTGTGTGTTTTTCTTCTGTAAGCCGCCCCGAGATGCCCTAGGCATGAGGGGGCGGCTAACAAATATTTATAAATAAATAAATAAATAAGATGTATGGGGGCTGGAGCAACAGAGTGCTTTCCAAGCTCTCAAGGCAGCCTTCCTTAAGGAACCCATCCTCCAGCACCCCGATTTTGACAAACCTTTTTTCGTCTAGGCAGATGCCTCTAATGTGGCCCTGGGAGTGGTATTGTCCCAAGAAGCACCCCACGACAAAGTGCTGTTACCCTGCACGTTCCATTCCCACCAACTAACCCCGGCTGAGCAAAACTACACTGTTCTAGAACGAGAATTACTGGCAATCAAATCAGCCTTCGAAGCCTGGAGGCACTACTTGGAAGGAGCATCCCACCCCACCACGGTCCTCACGGACCACAAGAACCTAGAATACTTACAAACCACGCACATTTCCAACGCTCGGCACGCCTAGTGGGCAGTGTTTTTTGCACGGTTCCGGTTCATCATCTGCTACAGGCCTGGCTGCCTCAATACACTAGCCGATGCCCTGTCTTGCTACACTGAGGCCAGAGATACCCCTCGGCTGGAGAAAAGTACCCTCCTCAGTCAACACGTTTTTGCAGCTACCTACCTGTCTCTCGACGATCTTCGCCAAGCAACCCAGTGCGAATTGACTGCCTCCAGGCCCGACCTAAAGCTCTCAGATCAGAGCCTGGTAGAATGGGAGGGCAAGATTCTGACCCCACCATCCTGCTGGGAACAAATCCTGTGGGCCCACCATGATGCCCCTCTTTCCAGTCACCCGGGACAAGAACGGACGATTAAATTAATTCAATGGACCTTCTGGTGCCCTTCCTTGTGAGCAGATGTGACCGCGTACGTCCAAGGGTGCACCACCTGTGCTCGGACGAAGAGTCCCCAAAGGAGACCAACCGGCCTCCTTCAATTACGAACTCTCCCCATGGGGTCATGGCAAGTACTAGGATTGGACTTCATTGTGGAGTTACCCCCATCATGGGGGTATAATACTGTACTAGTAGTCGTCGATGTATTTTCAAAGATGGCTCGCTTCATTGCCTTCAAGGGGCTCCCACACCTCATAAGACGGCATTGCTCTTTCTCCGGCACGTCATCAAACTCCACAGCTTACTCCGAGAGATCATCTCGGACCAGGGAACGCAGTTTACCTCAAAATTTTGGAGAAGCTCTTTTAGAGTCCTGGATGTTAGGCTCTCACCTACCACCGTGTACCATCCTCAAGCTAACAGGTAGACCGAGAGAACAAACCAGGACTTGGAACAATACATTAGGTGTTACGTCAACCACTTACAAGACGATTGGTACGCGTGGCTTCCCATGGTGGAGTTTGCCCATAACAATGTCCCTCATGCTGCCCTAGGGAACTCCCCATTCTTCGTGACGTACGGATTCCACCCCCAACTAGCCATACCAGACATTTCATCAGTCCATGTCCCAGCAGCCAGGGCCTTGGTAGCCCAGATCCGCCGGACTCATGCACTGGCCTGGGAAAACTTGATCAAGTCTCGGTAACAATATAAAGACTCCGCGGACCGATGCCGTTGCCCCGCCCCATCTTTTGCCTCCGGAGATCTTGTTTGGTTGGACCGACGGCATTACCCCTCCCTGCGCACAAACTTGATAATAGGTATATCGGCCCCTTTCCCATTGAGCGGCAGCTCAACGAAGTAACCTACAAACTCGACCTGCCACCGCATCTCAAGATCCATCCCATGTTTCACATCTCCATGCTTAAGGCAGCCCATGCCCTGCTTTATTCCACTCAACACACTTCCCCTGACCCCGTCTCCATCTCCCCCAAGGGACCAGAATACGAGGTCCGGGCGTTATTGGACTCCCGGAGCCTTTGGGGCCACTTACACAATCTAGTAGACTGGGTAGCGTTCAGTCCCGAAGAACGGACCTGGGAGCCGGCGGCGCAAGTCCGCGCCCACCGCCTAGTGCAGAGGTTTCACATTCGGTACCCCTGGAAACCAGAGCCGTTGGGGAGTCTTCAACGGGGGGCTTGATGGGGGGCACTGTCGTGGGGCTCCACCACAGGGCACGCTCATGCTCCATGCAGACCCCAACCACCCCTTTGGCGCTGTCCCTGCAGGGGGGTGTGGCGGATCCACCCTCAGAGCAGATAATCCCAGTGTCCATGATCCTGGAGGTGACGCTCAGGCCAGCAGTGGCACCCCACCTCATGATATAGAGGTGGAACTTAGGACCCTGCGGCGCTCAGCCCGCCTGGCCCTGAGTGAACAAACTACTTAAACCAGCGCTGTCTGGTACGCAGCACTGGTGATCAGGTTCCCTGGTTCGTGAAAGCTAAGTGCTTGAGTTTTGTTTGTTGTTACTGGGAAATTTGTGTGTGGTTTCTGCCTGTGGCAACAAGTGTGGTTTACCCTCTCCCTTGTTCCCCCATTTTTCCTTCCTGACGAGTGAGTGAGCGGAAGAGTGAGGGTAAGGGTGAGAATGTGGCCCCTTCCCCCCTCCCGGGGTCCCCTGTTCCTCTCCGTGTTTTGCAAGGTTCTTCCCCTCTTGTTCCCCCCAGACCTTGGGCCTCGTACCCTTCCTTTCCCCACAGTCGTGGGACACTGAACCTCCCTCCCCCCAGACCTTCCCTGGAGTGTTTGTGGGTGATGGTGAGCGGAAGGCAACCCCAGGACTCCTGGAAACCCACGCCCAATGATGATAGGGGCCTAACTTCCTTGTGCATTACGCATCTGGAAGGGCCCACCCACTATCCTGATGGGCAGCTATAGCCAGATAGATCCCTTGGGGAGCGGGGGGTGCCTGGGGTGTGGTGGAGCATTGTGAGTTATCCTTCCCTATCCCTGCCCCCCATAACAAGAAGTAATAAAACCTTCCAAACCCAAAGTCACCTAAATATCCAAAACCAAAATAGACTCAGAGTGTTTTTAAACAAGTGGAGGGATTTGCAGGTTCAAAAAACGCCTGCAATCCCCCCTCCCTCGACATGTGAGTAGGGGGAATGCTTTTAAATGAGCAGCCCACTCACACAACAATGATGTAGGGGAGGGGGGCCTGGAGCATTGCGCACTCCCCTGGCTGCCCTGACATACAGCTGATGGGGTAGCTGTGCAGCTTAAGGGACCCGGAGCAGTGCACCCTTTCCCCAACTGCCCCAACAAACAGCTGATGGAGCAGGCAGCCCAGAGCAGCGCACACTCTCCCTGGCTGCCCTGACATGTTTGTCAGGGTAGGCATCAAAATGGCTGCTGCCTTTAACCAAAACGACAGTGACGCTATTGCCGCCATTTTGGTTAAGAGTGGTGGCCAACAGTCTGGCAGCCATTTTGCACGTGTGCTTTTTTGGTTTTGGTTTTAAATCGCACCGAGAACTGAACAAAAAAGTTCTGGTTCTCAATTAGTCTCGAACAAGTCAAGAACTGGGATTTCGATGAGATTCTTGCTTTTTTGCGAGATCTTGTTTCAGCCTTAAATTCTTTTCTAATTTCTACAACAGAATCCCCTAATATAATAGTATTCCTAGTCTTATTCTTCAATTGATGCAAAACTTCAGCTCTATAATCAGTCTTATTCATTATGACCTCCTTTATCTGCAGGCTAGGATAATCTTTCTAGTAGAACAATACCCTTTTTAGACAAATTATATTTAGTACAAACTTTCCCCTTTATGAAGTGGTAGCAGCAGGGTTGGTGGTAGCAGGTGGTGGAGCCAAGGAGCCCCAGCATCAGCCTCAACTAGTGGCACTGGAGGGGAGGGGAAGCGAAGGGTGCAGCACACCTTTTCCAAACCCATACCAGGTAGCGGTGGCGGCAGTGACTACTACTGGGGCTGGTGTTGGGGGTGGTCTATCCCTCCTGGTGGGCAGGCTTCCCCTGTGAGCAGCATACCAGGCACCCATGAGGAGTTTGGGCATGGAAAAATCTGACCTGTACCCAGTGCCTCAAGCAGCCCTTCATTTAGCCTCCATGTCATTCTCCTCCTGCCGCCCCCTCGGGGAAGAAGGCAGCAGTAAGGTGGGAGGAGTGCCCCACAAGTTAGATGTGTGGGAGTATTTCTGCCAGTTGGAGGATCACTGGCTGGCCGAGTGTGTTCACTGCAGGGTGCAAATTCCAGGCACACCTCAATAATTCAGGGACCCACTGGCACCTCAAATCCTGCCATTAGGATTTGGTGCTGAAAACATGGGCAGGCACAGTGGGGTCAAGGGGGTTTCCTGCTCCTGCAGGCAGATCCTCCTGCACTCAGGGCAAGGGGAAGGAGAGGGCAGAGGTACAGCAGGCCCCATCTTAACACACACACACACACCCCAGTAGCAGCAGTGCCTGCCAGGCCACCATAGAGGAGCTGGGGGTGGGAGCAGTAGCCCCAGAGAGGGCAGCAACCAGGAGCAATGCAGATCACCAGGCGGGTGGGTGAGAGGATTGCACTGGATGACTAGGCCTTCTCCATAATAAAGAACCTGGCACTGCTTGCGCCCCGCTACCAAATACCCTCCTGCACCACCTTTAGCACTGTGCACTTCACCAGGGACATCTGGAGCAGCCAGAGTTATGCCTAGCTCTGCCTGACAGATCACTGATGATAGATGCAGGAGCTGTCAGGGAGCAGGCTACAGGTAGGCACTGCTGAACACCAAGGTTCTTGATAAAAGCCACATCTGTGTGAACAGTCTTGCGGCAGTTGATTAATGAATGATTGATTGATTATGAATATTGATTAATTATTCATAATTAATTAATTAATTAATTAATCTTTTATATAGCATCCCCCCCTGCCATGGCACTCAGAACGCTTTACATATAACACAACTTTTAATCCTCACAACAACCCTGAAGGCCATGCAGCATGGCAACTTTGTGGGCATCAGGTGTGTGGCACACACCCTTCACCTGGTTGCCAAGGATGCCCTGCCAGAGGAAGGAGGTGGCAGTCCCATAATTATGCTCATACAGACTGCCAGGAACATCAGCAGACACTTTCACAAGAGCATGAAGGGTAGCCAGCTCCTGAAGGTGTGACTAATAAATGATTAGGATCTAGATCATCATAAAACACCACTCCAATGTGGTACAAAAGAAAACTTTATTGGAACGGCACACCTTGGTTTTCTATTCTTGGCAGGATTATATTACAGACACAGCATTATACAAATAGTCCCCAAGTAAAGACATCTTATGTGTCCTGTGACTGACCAAATCCTGGAAACACGCAGGCTGATTCAGGGAAAAGACTGGGAGAGGGCCCTTTGATGCTGGATGGTAGAGCTGCTGGCGAGTGAGGATAAGTTGTGATCCATGTGTGCAAGGTCTGGAAGGGAGTGAAGCCACATGATTCACCAAATTGGTGACCACAAGCCCCCACCCAAAGCCATGTTGCATGACCAGGTCCTTTTACACAGTTCTGAGGTACCAGTCAGTAATAGCAAGATGCCATGTCATGGTGACATTACACAGTTCTTTAGCACATCAGAAGAGGGTCTTCCTGGGGGGAAGGGCTCTGAGCATGTTAGCATCTTTATCTTTAGTTGATGGTTCTTTTCCTGACCTGGAAATCAGTAACAGAGTTGCAAATGTCCCACTTGTCTGTTCACAATGGGTTTCGTTTGTCAACTCCAGGTGTTCAACAGGATGCTTGTTACGCATATATGGCGGTGCCAAGTGTCTGGCTATGCCTTTGTCCCTTTGTCAGTATGCTGATGGTGCCTTATCTACGTGTTGAGTCTCTTCAGCTTGAATTCCATCACAATCTCAGGCCTGTTTTTCTGTTCTGAGCCCTCTCTCCTCTTTGCCTTCACTTAACCAAAGTTAGGTCTGGCTTCCTTTGTCCAGATCAGAGGAACATAAGATATCAATAAGACTATATTCTATCGCTACAAAGGAAAAGCAGCTGGAGATGGGCACCCAGCAGCACTGCCTGGTGCAAGATGTGGGCACGAGGTGGAACTCCACCTATGACATACTACAGAAGCTAGTGGAGCAGCAGAAGGTACTGCATGAGGTAGCCCTGGTGAGTGACATTTGGGGGGGGGGGCAGCACTAAGCTGGGCGCAGTGGCTTGCACAGGCCATGTGCATCTTGAAGTCCTTCAAGGACACTACTGAGACCTTGAGTGCTGCGACTGTCATCCTGAGCCAGGCAGGGACTCCTTTGTGACAGGTAATTTTGGCAATCCTATCCCAAGTAGTTAGAGGGCAGTTATGGCCTAAAAAAGCATTGGTGGAGAGTGGTGCCTCGTGCAACAGGTGAAACTTGCATTTGAGAGGATGGGAGAGTAAGAAAAGAAACCCCCTGTCTGGTTAGGGGTTCAAAGAAGGACACATCTCTCATGAAAGCAGGCAGCACTAAGCCAGGCACAGTGGCTGGTAATGACACAGATGCTGTGCATCCTGAAGTCCTTCAAGGACGCCACAGAGGCCTTGAGTACTGCAACCGCCACCCTGAGCTAGGAGCTTCTTTACACCCCTCCTGCACCACCTTTAGCAGGATGGTGGTACCATCCCTGTACTGGGCACGAGGACAGAGGGGTGTACTGTTCACCTAATCATAGACATCAAGGAGCAGCCAGAGTGCGCAGATGCTATTATCTTTCTTTCTTTCTACTGCAGCATAGTTGTACTATATAGGTCATTATAATGAGGAAAGAGAAGGACAGGTAACAGGATGGGACCACCACCATTTTGGAAATCCTATCCCAAGGAATTAGAGGGCAGTCATGGCCTAAAAAAGCATTGGTAGAGAGTGGTGCTGTTGCTGGCTGGGGTTGTCAGTGCCTCCCTTTGGGAGGGCAGAGTGCCTGACTGCCTTAAAACTGCAGTTGTCCGGCCCCTGCTGGGAAAAAAAAAAATTCTTAACACTGACTCCCCTGCCAGCTATTGCTCCGCCTCTAATCCTCCCTTTTTAGGGAAGGTTATTGAAGGGGGAGCACCTCAATGTTATTGGATTCCTGAAGTCATGTCAGTCAGGTTTTCATCCTGGGCATGGCACCGAGACTACGTTTGTGGCCTTGGGTGATGATCTCGATTTGGCAATCGACAAGGGAAATTGTACTCTGTTGATTTTGTTAGTTCTTTCAGGGGCCTTTGATACAGTTGATCATAGGGGGTGTTGTTGACATGGCTGTGTGACCTGGCAGGGGTTCGTGGGACTGCTGTTGATTGGTTCTGCTCATTCCTGGCTGGGAGAACCCAGAGGGTAGGTGGTGATGGGTGGTGGCTTGTTGTCCTCTTGGGAGCTCCCTTGTAGGGTTCTGCAGGGTTTCATCTTGTCCCCACTCCTGTTCAATGTGTACCTGAAGCCCCTTGGTGAGGTGGTATGGGATTTGGAGTCAAGTGTCATCAAATGCCTGCCACTCCCTGGCTGGCTTCCCCAGGGGTTTGCTTCCCAAAAGAACTTACCCAGCTCACCTGGGGCCTGGGCCTGCAGCCACTTGGGAGCCGTCCATTCCAGGGTGATTTGTTCCTATGTGTGTAGTTCATAAACAAGTCTGTGATCAGAACTGTACTAAAAAGGAAGGGGGTGGGTGGGAGATCTTCCCAATTTGATTTTCTGAAAGAGGGAGTCCCCCTTCCCATAAATTCAGGGCAGATCTGCTGCTGTTACCAAAACCTACTGTTTCCCCAGAATTTAATGATGCAGTCACCATTCACATTTGAAGAGGGACAGAGTCAACGTATGGGCTGCCATTTTCAAAAGCAGGTGGCAGAGCAGGACCCAGCAGCAGTGTGGGTCTCTTCACTGGCAGAAGACTTGGGAGAGGCACAGGTGAGTCAGTGCAGAGAGAGGTGAGGAGGAACGTCAGGGTAGGGGTTGATCTGCAGTTCCCCATTTCCACATTGGGGCCATTGTCACTGTTTGCGATCCTTCAGAGTGGGAGGTGGCTGGAGCGGAGGGCCCACCCCCTAATTCTTAAAACTTCTTTTCTGGGAGTATGCGGCCACTCTGGGGAACCAGGAAACACCACAACCTTTTCGGGGGGGCGAGGGGGGGGAGGCCAAAGCTGGGAACCCCCTTGGGATGGCTGCCTCTTAGGGAGACCTTGGCCACTTGGACTTAGGGGGATCATAATTGGGACATGAGCCCAGTCTTGACATAGCCTTGCTATGCCACTGATCTGTACATCCTTGTTTACACCATGCAGGCGGACTTATCCTAGTCTGGGAGTGACAGGGTTAGGGTGGCAAGAATGTGCTGGGGTCGAAGGGCAGGAATGGATGCAATGTTAGGATTCCAAGCTGTTCAGCCCCTCCACAGACAGTGCATTGTTCCACCCCCTGCTGCTCTTGTGTCCTGTAAACACTGGCTGAGGGCGGGGGAGGAGATGATGACGGTGGGGGCTGGGGGAGAGATGTTTCTCCCAATTACTGTAAGTAGGTCAGAGGCTAGGGATGGCCCAATGTGCTTAAATGCAGTTTCCAAGTTAAACCTAGGCGCCAATGGGGAGAAGCCAAGTCAGAGAGCTACAAGAGGGCAAAGTCGAACAGGAGGAGGTTTCTGATCATTGAAAAGGGCTCCAATGCACTTGTGTCCCAACCAACAGTGTTGCCTGCTTTTTTAGGATCCCCACAATTCAATCAGTGTGCATCATGGATCCTGATCTGCGTCATCCACTGTTACCAAATGCAATGTTCAACTCATGCTCCCCTTAACAGCGCACCTCAATCCCTCCTTGTAGTCAGCCTCTGGACCTCCTCATGGCATCTCCAATTCCAGTCTCCTACATTGCTTGCTATTTCACTCTGGGGGACCTCCGGCTCAAACATTTCTGTCAATGTACCTCATGCCCAGGCTACAGCATCTCTTGCTGCTCCATTCCTGAGGCCCTGGCACTGCTCACAACTAAGGTGGAAATTGCTAGGCATTCTCAGGAGTGTTGAGGATAAGGTTGCCAGATCAAAATTTCAAAAATAAGGAACACTCCAGAGCTGAGTAGTAGGATATTCCAGAGCTGAGGGATACTGAAATAAGGGCTGTCGATTATCTCTTATGGAGCTGTGGTGTTCAGAAAAAAGGATGTCCATTATGCAAATAAAGGATGTCCATTATGTCTATATAGTGCTGTAATATTCTGAAATAAGGGATGCACCCTTAAAATAAGGAATGCCTGGAACCCCTAGCTGATGGGGAAGTGCAGGTAGAAGGAGGCATCTTTCCATTCATTACAGGCTCAGGTTGGCATGGAGTGGAGATGAGACAATTCCAGATCCTTTCCTTCCAGAAACTTTCTTGTTGATTCACTCACTGTCACATTTTAAATTTGTATACAATTGTATTTTTATGTTTTAAAATCGTTAGCCACCCCAAGCTGTTTTCATTTCATTTCATCCTTAATTTATACCCCGCACTCTCCCAACCAAAGTCGGCTCGATTTCAGGAGGGGCGGGATAAAAATTTATAAAAATAAAATAAATAAATAAATAAATTAAATAGTAGAAAAACAAGCTCTGTAGAAGGTGAAAAGAAACCCACATCTACAATGGCCAGGGAGGGGGAATTCCAAGTTATCATTAAAAGTCACTGCTATTTTGAGGCGGAGCTGCATCTTGATAGTACAATAAGGCAAGGGCCAGGTACTGCTGGAAATAATGCTGGGAACTCTGCAGGTAGCGTAGGTCCCTGAGCCTTGCTAGAGGACCCTGTACTGATGGTCAATGTTGTATCTATCAGGAGGCCTATATACTCGAGTCTCCACCCCACCCCAAAGCAATCTGCTTCAGCCAGGTACTAAACAATCCTTCTCTGAGCAAAGGAGCTAGTTCCATTAAGTCTAACTGCCCCTTTTAAAATAAGGCAACGTCCTAAACTGTCCTTGACCACCTTAACTAGCCTCACCCTAACATGGGTGAGGTTAGACACATTATTAAGCATCTTAGAAGGTAAAACTCAATCTGGATACTTATGTCTGTTTACACTGTGGAGTCAGGTAAAGAAGATTTTTTTTTTTGGCTCTGTCTCCTTGGTGCTGGAACTGAGAGGAGGGGTTGCCATCCAGAATCCCCCAAAAGCCCTGTTTTTGAGCTGGCATGTAAATTCAAGACACCGATTGATTGTTCAGTCTTGTTAAAAATCTGAGAGCATGTTTTGATATTAGTTCTGGTGTCCTGGATAAAGTCTCACTTGGATCCTTATTCTGTTGATCTAAAGCAGAGCTGCTGGAACAGAATGGCTGCCCCTCCCCAGCAAGGGTTTCAGTAGGAGTCTCTTCACTGCCTGATCTGGGGAAGAAGTTTCCCCTCCCAGCTTCCTCTCATCCTTGACCTGTGCAGCAAGCCCTCCCCTTCCTGTTTCAGATCCCTGCTCCACAGAGGTGGCTGCATTGTTGTAACTAGAGAACTTTATAGGTGGCCAGCAAAGTGCTTTGCAATGCTGCAGAGGAAATATGCTGTGTAGAGCACTCCATTATGAGTATTCTCATGTGCTGCCCCTAAGGCCTTTCTGCTCCGCTGGTCCTTGTTTTCCACTTCCTAGCCAGGACCCTGTATGAGTGCTTTCATTCACTCCAGTCCCTGCCCACTCTCTCTTGCCTCTGGGGCCAGCTGTGTCCTGCTCAAAGCTTGCTGAGTCTCTCTCTCCCACTTGCACTTAACAAAGCTGTGAAAACTTCCTACGATGAAGAGAAAGAAGAGAAAGGCCAGAGAAAGTGAGGGATGGATGAATGGGTGTCCTACAGTCAGTGCCCCTGCTAGGTGCCAATGCAACTAAAGCTTCAGTCAAATCCAGCACAGTCGGTGGCAGGTCCGGGGACAGGTTGCCTCTCTCAGAAGTGGAATTTCTCCTTTCGCCAGCTGCAGGATCTGGGGCATCAGTGGCTTGGTCTCAGCTGATGTTCTGCTCTCATGGTTACTGCTGCCCAACAGCCAGGTAAGCTCTGAACTTTCCCCTTCACTGTAAGACTCCCCCACGAGAGACAGAAAGAGGCAAATCTAAGCCGTGATTCAGTATTTCTTCAAATGCTTTAAACTTGACATAAGACCTGTTAAACTAGTGTTCCATACAACAGTGACCAGAGCAGGGCATTTCAAGGGTGAGCCAAGTCCTCCCCTGTTTCCTCTAACTGTGCAGTACTGTAACCAGGCAGGGGTTGGACATGCCTGTAGCTATACCCTGGCAGGAATGGGGAGGCTAGGGCAGTATTCACTGTGTGTCACATTACAGTCACGTACTTCACTATCTCACTCACAGTATTCATGTGCTCTACAGATTTGAAGATAGACACAGTGGACACAATCCAACACCCATTGAAGTTAGTGGCTAAACATCTGGTCCTATTGACTTCAGTAGGAGCTGGATTGCACCCAGTGGGTGTTTTCAGATGGATGTGGGGTTGCCCGCCCCCGGAGCTGCTTCGGGGGTACAGCCTCATGTCTGCCAGCTCCCAGCCCCACCTGGGTTGGGTTTAGATGGACCTGGCAGGTTTCCCGGACCGTGGTGCCCCCCAATAGAATTGCAGGCAATCACCAGATGCTCTAGGCTGGTGCCCCCAACTCTATGATATTGCCCGGGGCTATAGCCAGCCAAAAGGAGCTGCAGCATGAGTCCGCGCATTAGACGGACAGCTGCTCCACTTTAGGCTGGCTTCCTCCGGTGGTGGGGCTGCCCTGGAGCAGGCTGAGCCTGCTCCCCCTTGCACATCTGGCGGGCTGTCTTTAGATGGACAGGTCAAACTGGGGGTGAAGTGTGCCGAAGCGGGCAGAACCAGGACTGCTGTTCATCTGAAAACACCCAATATGACATGGTGGTGCCTCAATACACACTGCCTGCCTACCCCCCTTTCAACAGCAGACGTATGAAGCAAATTGGGACTTTGCCTTTCTGGGTTCAGATACAGGCAGCCAACAAACCTGTAGTTAATGGTTCTGTGGGCAGCCTCATTCATATGTCTGTAGACACCTCATGTCAAATCCCTTTGTTTTGGACAATTTATGAATAACTTCTTAGCAGAGATGGGGTGGGGTTGGGCTTGATCTTTCCTGACCCCTCTTGTTTACAGGCTTTGGGCTGGCCAGGTGGATTTCTTGCTGACTTCAGATGTGATTAGTATATGCTCTTAACGGAGTGTGGGTAGAGAAAGCCCCTGTACTTTTCATCCTCTGGGACAAAGAGATGAGGCAAGAGCTTCTCTCAGAATATCAGTGAAGATTAACCCCTTCTTTGATTTTGTGACTTTAGGAAAAATAAACCTCCCAGCAGTTCAGGATGGACAAGGACTTTGCTCCTTCCACTCAGAGGATCCGAAGATGTATTCCAACCCTGGGAGTCTCCTCCAATCCTAACCACATACCAGGATTATCAAGTCGCTCTATGGGAGCCGGAGAACTGATGCCTCTCAGCTCCACACTGAGCAAGAAAACTTGCCGTGACTCTTCCACCCGAGACTCCACTAGGCAGATTCCATTGGCAAAGGGGAGAGGGACTGCCAGGCCAAACTTCAAGCTTGGGGGCCTCAAAGAGCTGAATAGCACAAGGCTGCGCACCCCTTGCCTTCTTCCCACTCCCTCCAAATCCCTTCTGGGAACAGCAGCCAATGATTTGCCCCTAAGGAAACTAAGCTCTATTTCACTCACTTTACGCCAGAGTGGCTATGCCTTACCACCCAACCAGCAGCTCCTTCCACCCACCACAGCAAGGAGAGGACTCCAAGCTGCCCTGCGGAAGGAGGCACTGGGAGGAGGGGAACTGCCTGTATCAGTTCTGAAACCATTACCTGAATTACAAGCACTGCCCCAAAGTGTGCCCTTGGGCTGCATGCAGGCACAATCCAGCACTTGGCATGATGGGGAAAACAGCACCCCAAATACAGATTTTGAAAAGCCCATTCATGGTCTTCACTCAGGCCCGAGTTTCCAGAGATGGCTGGTCCCCATTGCCTTAACTCCTCCTCAGCTACATCCCCAAACCAGGGAATATCTTTCCATGAACTCATCATCCTCGACACCAGCTGGTGATGAAGACCATAGGGCCATTGACAGATCTGGCAATCCACAAAGCCCAGAAGTACCTCATAACCTGGTTGAATCTGGGAAGATGCCAAGTCCTGTTCCTCAGATGTGCTTGGAGGGGCAAGCTGCAGAGGGTCAGCTTTCTGTGGCAGATACCCTGCGACCTTTTGTGACAGATGAAGTTGGATCAGTATGTAAGTCCAAAGTGGGCAATTGGGGTGTGTTTGCTGTGGCGGGGTCCTCCCTGTCATGAACATGCCAAAACAAGGATGAAGGAATAGCCCTGGGAGGGTTATTAGTTGCATTCGAATTTTGTGGTGAATCTACCAGCCAACCTTTCTGAAGTAACAAGGCAAACTATGGAGGAGGAAGGGCAAGTAGCAGTTTCTCTTCATTGGACGTTTCTCTCCCCCAGCTAAGTTTTCTTTTTATTGTTGCTGTAAAAAGGAAACTTTGGAAGATTGCATTAAAATCAGCCTCCTTGTGGTCTTCCTACCACCCCTTAGGCTGCCTTGAACACCACAAGGATTCCTTGGTGGCTGCAGCTTGGTGCAAGCTGGCCTATCACAGCAGTGCTAGGTTTGGTCTGTGTGAGTTGGGGCGGGGAGGGGAACATTGAAAACAAAGGGTGTTATCAGACGTGATGACAGCACGGATTTCCATGCTTTGCCACACGTGGAAATCCGTGCTGCCATCACATCTGAAACGGCTGCCAGATGCCATAGCACAGTCCATGGCGGCGCTTAACCTGGACTGTTCCTTGGGACCGTCCTTGAAAAACAGTCCAGGCTAAGCACCACCATGACTCGTGCAACAGTGGCCGGACTGGGGTAAAGTGGGCTGTCATGTTTGATGGCCCGCTCACACTTACCCCGGTCCGGATCCGCAGTGCTTCCAGGCAGCCATGGCAACCTCGTAGGCTGCCATGGCCACCTGTCAGGGAGGGGGATGGACTGCTCTAAGCAGCGCAGGGGCGGAACCATGCAGACGCACGTCCATGCGTTGCTCTGCCCGCCCGCTTCCCAGCCTGGCCGCCATCACATTTGTCTGGCAGCCGGGCCAAAACTTGCCCGGAGTGTGGACCCTCACTCCAGGTAGGATTAAATCATGGCGGCGCTCAGCACTGTCATGTGTGAAAACGTTCAAAGTGCATTCTTATTGAAGGCTTGTCTCTGTGCAATGTTTAGTTTGCCCAGGAGCTGTGATTCCTTATCACCAGAATGATGTGGGTGCATTCACACAAATATGGGGATCATTCTGGGGTTTGGAACCCCTAGATGCTATTAAACTAGGGATGCCACCTATGCAAATTTTTAAGGAACACTTATGAAAACTACATGTTGCAGCATTTGGCACCAATGCAGGGCCTGCAACTTGTAGTTTTCATAAGTGTTCCTTAAAAATCTGCATAGGTTGCAACCCTATACAGTGGGACCCGAGTTCACAGCACCAAAAAATCTTAAATTCTGCAACCAGTGAAGCCAAATTCTGCAAATTCATCATGAGCATTAATATTTGCATAATTAACTTGATTTGGGAAGCAAATTTGCAGACATAGAATCACAACTTTGCTAATCAAACACAACTCAAATCCTCTGGAATTTCAGCACCCCAGAATTCCCACCTCATATTAAAACCCCAGACCTCCCTCATCCAAACATAGGGCCTTCAGACCCCACCCACCCACCCACAATTCATCTCTCAGGGGCTGATTTACCTTCGGGTCATGCTCACACCTCCCGGACAGATGGCAGCTGCAGCAGCAGTTTTAGTTTAGGGTCAGGCAACAAGTTTATGCCTGAGCCAGGATTTAAAGATCCTGCAGACAGCCCCGACTGCAATTTCAGCATGGCACTGTGAGGATTGGCTGATTCTGCAAAAATCACTGAAAATTGCAGCAACGCAGTCAACACGGGTCCCTGCCTATACTAAACTCAAGGCTAGTGTTCATGGGATTGCTAGAGGTAATCACTCCCCTCAGCCATACTCATATGCATCCCAGTCTTTCAAAGCTCATCCAGAAAGAGCCACAGTGCAAGGGGGAAATGCCCTGGTCCCATAATGCAAGGCAGAGGTGATGTAAGGAGGGGTTAGCACCTCGGAGGATGTGGGGGAGTGTCTCCAGTGTTTTCTCCCAGAAGGAGTTGCTGCTCTGGGACAAGGGCAGACTCCTACCCTCAGGATACATGTCAGCAAGTGCTGCCACATGGAATCCATGTGTTGAATTGCACACAATTGGATCAGCAGACATGATCCAGTAGCTACGAGCAGATGCAGGAGAGGCAGGCCTTCCTAACGCCCCACATGTCAAGAGGCCAAAGAGGGGCATAAGCCCTCCCCTACACCCAATAAGCCCCTCCTCCTCACACACATGCATGCACTCATATTCAAACACACATGAGCATCCAGCACACACTCATTCTGGAAGTCCAGCTCTGGCAGGGGATGTTAATTCTAGAGACAGTAGCAGCCTGGCCACCCGATGCTTTGCTGCTGGTTGCATGCAGGGGAGGAGCAGCACCTCCCTGACAGCAGCTGCGTACAGGGTCTCGGGTAGGGGCAGCATGTGGCACTCTAGTGACAGCCTCCAAAAGCAGGGCATTGCCCTCCCAAGGCAGGACTGTTGGAAGATGTGGGGCTTACCTATAGCAAGACGCCCAGGAGCAGTGGCAGCAGTAGGTGATACTGTGCCGGCAGCTGAGCAGGGAGCATTTCCTGCCACTGGAGTGCTTCTGCCTCTGCTACTTTCACTGCTACTTCCCTGGGGTCCTGCCACTGCTCCCACCACTGCCACTCCTGGGCCACCCTGCATAGGTAAGCCCCACCCCCGGACTCTGGTGACCTCCCTGGCCCTCTGCCTAGCCATCATTACATCTGGCAAAGAGCTGCTCCTTGTTTGCCCACAGCAATTGTGAGTGAACAGGGAGGAGCAATTGGGGAGCAAACATAGTGGGGTGTGAATGGGCATAACAACGGGCTGTACGCTTTTATCCAAATGAGTGGGAGTATTAAGTCTGGTAAAACCCAGCATCTCTGTGAAAGAAGCCCTCATTTGTAAAGGCGCTGAGCACTCCTCTCAGCCAAAGGGGAGGATTCTCTGGAGCTCTCCGTGGGGTAAACCATTCCAATGAGTATGATTTGGCAGATAGAACAGAGGATGGGTGGCAAGTGTAACAGCTGCATTCTATGTGGTAGCATTTTACTCAGGCTCTGCTTTCACTCACCACTCATCTCTGTCCCTCTGCTCCAGAGCTAGCTGCAGAAACAGGAATACACTTATGCCACTTTTCCACCGCCAGGTTCTCGGGTTGCCCAAAAATCTGCCTAACCCTCAGGATAAATTAAAACAGGCCAAGAGCTCTTGTGCCTTATGATCAGCCTGTCTGCACCCCTAAAGCTGAGAACAACCAAAGTGCAGCCTGCTGGAACCACTTCCACCTTCTCTCTGACCCCAGCTTTCCCCTGCATGAAGGACTGAAATACCAGGGGCACAAGAGACTTTCTGCTAGCTCTGTTCCAAGCAGATGCTAGCATCAGCATAAAGGGACTGGAACCAAGAATCAAGTCCACTTTCCATGAATATGAATGACTGCACAAGGCAGTGGAGAATCGGGCCCCACATTCCTCCCAAAGACACACCCACACTGACAGCATCTTCCAACCCAGCCATGCTGGATACTGTGACAAATACATTCAGACACACACAGGCCGAGATGCCTCCAGGCATGCAGCGAGACATACTGTGCACGCACTGACACACATCCCTGGCCTGTGCAGACACACAGCCAGGCACTGCCCTGCAGATGCTCCTTCTCTCTGTCCCCACACACACATACAGAGGATGGCTGGCTCTCCACTTGCCTCTGGCCATCATGACCAATAACCCAGAATCTCATGACGCTGTTAGCAGGAGACCAAAGGCTCTTAAAGTCCCCAGAGTAGGGGCCTCATTGGCTTGAATGGAGTCCCTCCTGATTTTCCCCTGTGTAAACAAGATGAGAATCAGGCCTCAGAACTGAATCTGAAAAGACTCCTTGAACCCTTTCTCATTCCTTGCCCATCCAGCAGCCTGAGGAAGGGTTAAACATCCCCCTGCCTGAGTGAGCGGCTGCATCTAGAGATGCTCAGCAGACAGCAGCATATGAAAGCTGCCTGGGAACAAGGGAGGAGAGGAGGGAGGGAAAGAGAGAGCGAGCATGTGTGCAAGGGGGGAGCATCTGCAGGCCACGTCTAACCCATTCATCACAGTACCTCCCTTCAACAGCTACCACACACTTCTGTGCCCACCAATCCGTCCGCGGTCTCTCAGCAGCTGGGACGAAGCCCTGGATCCTAGGAGGAGAGGGAGGCAGAGTGAGGGGGAGATTTTGCAGGGATGTTTAATATTCAGGTCACATGACCATGGTAGCAGCAGTAGCAGCAGCAGCAGCAGCCCTGCTTATCTGAAATATCCAGTGGGGGAGAAGAAAAAAGGGAGACACCAAGAAAAGGAGAAAAGCAGAGCCTCTCAGGTAGTCAGACTGCACCTGTGTCAGGAGAGAAAACGGGGAAGAACCCACCCCGAGGGAGCACATCCAGAGACAAAGAAAGATTCATGTTCAAAGGTAGGTGGTCCATGGGGATGCCTGCGCACACAGATGGCTTTGGAAGGGCTCAGGGATACAGGAGGGATGCTGTGATGTTGTCTCCACTTTCCCCCTCTCCCACGGGCATTTAGAATAGAGATTTGCCAGCACTAAGTCAAGGGCTGGAGAGGGGGAAATAATGCTGCCTTTATTCCTCTCCTCTCTGGTGTCAAGGAAAGAGCAGGGTGGCTGTACATTCGCCACCAAGGCTTTTCCAGAGGAGGTAAGTCCTTCCAGCTGGTCCAGGGGTGGGGGAAAGCCACCAGCTGCTTTGTAACCAGCTTGGCACTTGCTGATCACAAGGGGGTCTCTCTTGGGCGATATGGGAGTGTGATATAACCGCCAGGCAGTGGAGTGGGACATGGGGGTGGGGGCAGGAAATCCCCCCCACACACACACACACTGGTCAAAGGATGGGATTGGAAGCCAGGGTTTCTTGGTCCCAGACTGGAAATAATAAACAAAAACATCAGGATGTGGAGATGGGATATGATGGCTGCTCCCAGGAGCTAGCAGGCAGAGGTGCCCTTAAGAATAGTGCAAAGAAAAAGCCTACAAGGGCCCTGTCTGAGGAAAGGCCCCAGCAGGGTGTCTGAGTGGACTGATCCCACAGGTCAGTGCAGAGACCCTGATAGGGCCATTCGGCCTGGTGTAGCTGCAACAGGCACACATGCTTAAGGATAGCCCTGCTTGTAAGTACTGGGAGATGCACAATGTAGCGAGGAAAGGGTGTGGTGGATGAGGTGCAGGCAAGGAAGGGCAGAGCTTCCGCCTCAGGGCTATAAATGACATGGGGCAGGACACACACTAGGAGAATGTGCTATTAGTTAGATCTGTCAGACTGAGGAATGGATGGAATCCACCCCCCTTCCCTTCCCGTACCTGAGCCTTCTAATCCTAGGCTGGCCTGGAGAATAAACGCCATAGAGAACAGGCCTCCAATAGCGGAGGGGAGGGAGAGGGGAAGATTGCCGAACGGGTCTCTTCTGTGTCTTTAATGGAGCTTTGATATGTTCTGCTCCAGATTTCACTGTACAAGGGGGGAGAGAGGGAATTGTCCAGCTCAAGTGCAAGGGATTATTAAGGGCTGGAGGGAGGCAGCATCAGCCCCAGAGAGCTAGGATAAGCATACCTTCCCCATTCAAACTGCCCTCAGTCTTCATCAGTGCAAAACCGAAAGCACTGGGCTTGGGACCTCTTACTGAAGCTGCTGAGACCAGACTGTCTGATGCTGCTTGCTCTGTATGGAAAGACCCTGAGACCTGCAACTCGGGAGGCTTATCCCTTATTTCTCTAGGTCTAAATTAATTGACAGATGCTGGAATCTGAAAGCCACATGGAAATGGTGTTAACAATAGCTGCCTGCTCTCCCAGGGACAGACTCACCATGCGCTGAGGGGCCAGATTCTGAAGTTTTCCCAACAGTGGAACAATGAGATGTAGGCAGCCCAATAATGGTAGTTTTGCCATTGATTTCAGTGGGAGCAGGATCAGCCCCCTTTAAAATGGCAGGAGATATACAATAAGGCTGGAGATGTTTTGCAGAAGGATTAAGTAGCATTTTGTTACAAGAAAGCTGGTTTCTTTGTGGTCAGCTGTTTCAATCCCAGTATGGTGTTGCTCAGACAAAGAACAGGAAGTCAGGGGAGGGGAGAAGGAATCTTGAGTCTAGTTTCCTGGTTCTAATCTGGCCCTGGGGCAGTAGCCACTGCCATCTGATCTTTGCTCAGGGGTCTACCTGTACTGAGTGTGAGAGCTCCACCAGTTCTGAATGGCTACTGTAAGTCATGATACTGTAAGACATGTAAGTCATGTAAGGATAGTCATGCTGATGCAGAGTTGGCATTCACAGAACCTTATTGGCAATTTTCTGGGGTGTGACAAGTGACCCAACCTGCCCCGGGGAGGCAAGCTGATCCTCCACCCCAGAAGTCTATGGTGTCCAGATTTTTAAACCCTCACAATGGGACAGTTTATTGTCCACTCCCATTACCTGGATTTGCATAAATATGTATAAATTAACAAATTAGCAAAAAATTATATCAATTGTGCAGTTAAAATAGCCAATTGTCTAATTTTGAGGCTAGGCTCAGAGATTTTTTTACAAATAATTTATTTTATTTATTTATTTTTATCAATTTATACCCCGCCCCTCCTGTAAAAACAGCTCGGGGCGGCTAACAATTTTTAAAGAGTAAAAAATACAATAATCTAAATATAAAACAATCATAATAATATAAACAATTTAAAACAGGGTTAGGATAATAAATAGGTCGTCAAACTCTCTCTGTCTCTCTCCCCCTCCCACCCACAGGCTGTGAGGTGGCAGGCAGAGCCAGCCTTAGGATTGGTGTGGCTTGGAGCATGGGCAGAAAGGATGTGGGCAGGGCCTGAGTCTAGGATGGGGTTGGGAGGGGACGTGGTTGCTGAGGCAGGGGAGGGACAAGCAGGGCCAGCTTTACAATTCACGGAGCCCAGGGCAAAGATAAAATGTGGGTCCCTTCTGGGCACCATCCTTGGGGCAGGTGAGAGTGGTGGCAGAGGAGGCGGAAATTTCACAGCTGCAAATGGAGCAGGATCGAAGGGCAGATAGGGAGGAGTAAGGACATTAATATCCTAAATTATTGCCAGTACCCAAGCTAACCAGATCCTGCTCAGTCTCAATAGAAGATACTAAAGTCTGGATAGAAGAGTACTACTGTCCCCATGGCTCAAGCTGCCTTCCCCATGATATTCCTGAATTGTTCTTGTGCTATTCATAATTGGGTTCCCTTGCTTTGAAATCCTATGCAGGATTCATCTATGCAGGATTCAGTGGACTATGTGATAAACAAACAGATTTGTTATTAGTTATTTAACTTTGGCACCTGTTGGGATGGGGATTTTTTATTGTGTTCCTAAGAGAGCCATGAAGACACTCTGGCTTTCTAACATCTTAGCTTATTAAGGACCCTAGTTGTGACCACCATCTTTAATTCTGGCAAAGAGGTATATCCAGGGTGGGATACGGAGGGAAATCAGACATTTCTGTGGGAAAACCAAGGAACAATTCTAGCTTTTGACAATGGACCTTTCTAGCATTATCACATAATGGGTGTTTTCAGAAAGACCCGAGGCTGCCCACCCCTAGAGCTGCCCACATCTGCAGCAGGAGTGAGCTTGAGGGAACGCAGCTGAGGGGAGGATCACATTAGGGGTGTAATACATGTGAGGTGTCAATCATGGGGATTGTGGAGGCGGAGGCAGCTGGGCAGGGCATCTCATTTTAGAAATGTATGTAATACACGTAAGACATGAATTCTATGCCTGATCCACAGACAACATGAAGGAGTGGGACCACGTCAGAGGGGCCAAGGGGCCGTCACACCCCTTTTTGACATAACTTTGCCCCTTACAGAGCATTGCGATACCAAGAGACTACACAGAGGGTGGGGCCATGTCAGAAAGGAGGTGGAGAAGTCCCTATGGTTTGCCCCCTTTCTGACATGGCTGCCCCCTGATGCCCCAATTCTCTGGGTTAGCCACAGGAACCCCTAGATGATCCAAGGCAATCCCCGGGAGACTCTGGGTCAAAACCCAGAGAGGTGGCAAGGCAACCGTGCTCATAAGGCATGGTTTGTGTGTCCAGCTCTGCCTGACCAGTGTGAGACTGTTGCAGCCCTGTCACTCAGCATGTCTTCTTAGCCTGTAGACATTTGTGTTTTTAACTCTAAAGAATCCTGTTCCAACCCCTGTGGCACTACTAATCATTTCTATAGCACGGCTAGGCATACACAGCACTTTACAGTTACAAACTTTTGAAGACAGGTTCCTGCCCAGAGGGCTGGACAAAGGTGAGGGGAACACGGGGTGAAACAGACAAACATATTCCCATTTACAGATGGGAACTGAGGCTGAGAGATTGTGACTTTCCCAACGCCACCCAGTGAGTTCATGGCTAGGATGGAATTTGGACCCTGGCTTCCCAGGTCTAAATCCAGCACCTTATCCACGACACCACACTGGCTGCCACAGTCTCATGGGACAGCATGGAGAGTTGGTTTAATTTAGCTGAGTGTGGAAGTTTGGCAGCTGAGGAGAATCTGGTTAGTCCAGTCTCTTTCTCTCCCTCTCTTATCTCTGAGGCTTCCCAGCCCAGAGGTCTGCAACCTGACCTGAGTCAAACAGGACCTGACTGGTTCCATTCAGCCTAAGCCGCAGTGTGCGTACTCACTGCCCAAGCACCTTGGACTCCCTTGCTACAGGAGGTCTCACTACCTACAAAGTGCTGTGACACTTCAGCATGCAGTAGAGGGCGTGGCCTCATTGGAAAGAGAAGGAGACACCTCAGCCCCCACCCCTCACATAACCCTGCACCTTATGGGAGCATCGGGACATCACAGTGCTCTGTTGGGGGTGGGGCCTCTGATGCACACCCCGTTGCCAGAGCTACTTCCTCATTGGATTGGGACCTTCCCACCAGTTTAGCAGACACAGCAACACTCCAATTATAGTACAATACCCAGTTTATTGTCCTTCACCAGTGCAATATATACAAGCACACAGTCCTTTGCCCAGCTTATAACAGAGGTTAACACACCTCATTCTTCTCTAGGCTCCCTTTTGTAGCTCCTCTCCTTCACTCAGCATCAACTCTAGCCTTTCCCTCAGGGACTTTGTATCAGGACCCTGGCCAGCAGCAAGTGGGAGCTCTGGCACTGCACTGCCCGGATTGAATTCTGGCTGCCTTCTTATATCACTCTAAGGGGGTGAGGCTACCATAACAATCAGCCTGGCCTTAAAGATCCAGGGCCTGATCATTACACCACCCAGACACATCAGGCCCGTACTCAAGACAGCTCAACTGAATTGGGCCTAGGCTAGGCCCCGTGCTGTCAGGCTGGGCTCAGGCTGAAATTTCTGGCCCAAGCCGGACTCTATTCTGGCCTCTCTTCCTCCTCTCCAGGCTTCTGGTTTTCCTCTGCACCTGTCTCCGTTCCCTATTTTAAGGAAACCCAAGGCCCATCTGTCTCGACTAGACTGAGCTGGAATCTCACCACCCCTTCTCAGTTTTGCATGTGGCAGAAGAATGCAGTGCAGAGTGGAGTATCGATCTTAGATAGGTTTCCTGCACGCACAAGGTCTAAGGATGCAGGATGCATCCCGCCAAGGTCCAGCAGAAACTGATGGACCTCTGGTTTCCTTAAGTGGGGAGCATATGAGGGTAAAAGGAGGTGCTGTTTACTCCAAGGGGAAAGTTAGATCACATCATATTTAAAACAAGGATATAATCTTGGTTGAAATTAGGGCTGGGGCTGACACTAGGGTTACCAGCTCTCTGGGTTTCTCCCGCAAACCCTGGGTTTTGACCCAGGAACTCTGGGGAAAGCTTGGATTTCCTTGGGTCAGCAAGGGGCACCTCAGTAACCTGGAGAAATGGAAGCAGCAGGAGTGGCTATGTCAGAAAGGGGGGCAGACTTTAGGGGGCTTTCCTGTCCCCTGACAATGGGTGATTTCAGACGTTACGAGATCACGCTGAACCACACTGAACCACGCTCAACCCCCCCGTGGGGCCAAAGGGCCCGGAACGTCTGAACGGCGTGCGCCAGATGTTCATCACGCTCAATACCCACATGGGGTCAGTTTGAACCACGCTTCCCGGGCTAGCCGGGGGAAGGTCTCGGGAAGCGTGGTCAAACCAACCCCCACAGGGAACCAAGCAAAAGTAACGTCTGGACGCCAATCCCCCAGCGGAACCAAAAAAATGGAGCCCCGGCCGGGGACGAGGCACGCAGCGTCGCTGCCAGGCAACCAGCACCAACACAAACACCGGAGGGAGATTTAAAGCGAGAGCAGCAGCAAGCAAGCGTGGCGGGATGGAGCGAGGAGGGAAGCGGAAGAGACCGGAGGCACGAACAGCGACAGCGGCGGCACAGGAGGCGGAGGACGTGCAGCCAGGCCCAGCGATGCAGGCGGAGGGGGCACAGGTGCAGGAAGGGGGCACACGGGAGCACCCGACCAGGGAGGCGCCCCGGGAACACCAACCACAGCTGCAGCCGGGTCGCGCCGCCCCGGGGACAGCGGCCGGAACAGGCCCACAGGAGGCACCCAGGAAACGGGTAAGGGCACCCACTGGGAGGGGAACAGGGGGCACAGGGGAACCCCCTGTGGAGGGGGCCGGGGGGACCCCGGGCGGAAGGCAGGGGGGCAGGGGGACCCCGGGCGGAGGGCAGGGGGGCAGGGGGCCCCCGAGAGGGCCCACACCCTCACCCAGCAACCAACCACCCCCCTTCCCCCCCCCAGACACGAAAGTCGGCCCGGGCGGACGAGCCCCAGGAGGAGCCCGGCCCCCGGCCCCTGGAGGCGCACCCCCAGGAGGAGGTGGAGGAGGAGCACAGGCAGGTGCAGCAGGAGCTGCACCGGGAGGAGGAACAGCAGGGGCCCAGCCGGAGGAAGGCCTATCACAGAGGGGGACAGTGGGGCCTCCAGGAGACCCGGGACTTCATACGGATCTGGGGGACCCTCGAGTACCAGGTGGAGCTCGCAATAAACCAGCGCAACGAGCATGTCTACCGGGACATCGTGCGCGACATGGAGGCGGCGGGGCACGAGCGCACTGTCAACCAGTGTCGCTCAAAGGCCAAGGAGCTCAAGAGGGGGTACAAGGCCCTCAAGGACAATAACAGCCGCTCCGGCCACGGGGCCCGCACCGCCCCCTACTACGATGCCCTGGACCGCATCCTTCACATGAAGGGCTCCATCGTTGCCCCACGCCTGGTGGGCAGCGCTGTGGTCCAGGGCAGGGAGCGGGCCGAGGTACCCCCTCCCCTCGCCGCCCGCCCGGTAGACACGAGCTCAGGGGACCCCCACCCCCAGGAGGACCACCCGGGACCCGCAGAAGCCCCAAGGCCCCCCCCCAGCAGCAGCCCGGAGACATCCCAACGCCGGGCCGGCCAGGCGGAGTCGGAGGTCGGCACCTTCACCACCCTCAGCCAGTGGTCCCAGGGGGAGCACTCCCAGGGTGAGGCGCCGGCCTCCGAAGGCTCGGAGACGGACATAGAGGGTAAGCGGGCCCCCAGGGCAGGGGGGGGCACGACCAGGGGGCCGGTGGCAGGGGCGGGGGTGGGGGCCCTGCTGCAGGGGCCACAACCAGCCCCCTTCACCCGCTCCCCCCTCTCCCGCCCGCAGGACATGGGGAGCCCCAGGACCGGGCCAGCGAGACGGTGCAGGCCCCCGCGGAGGGCACAGGAGAGCAGGTGCCGGACCCAGGTAAGGCGGGAGGGCTGGGATTGCGGGAGGGCCCCCCGGGCGCCAGCCCAGGGGGGCCTCTGGCCTCAGTGGGGGAGGGGGGGCAGGGGGCCCCGGGACCCGACCCCGCTAGGGGACAGGGCCCTGCACTGACCCACCCGCCCATTTCCACAGGGCAGCCCCCGCGCGCGGCGCCTCCGCCGGCCGCGGCCCCAGCCCAGCGGATGCGGGAGTACCGGGCGCGGGTCCGCAGGCGCAGGGAGGAGCAAGCGGAGGACATCGTCCGCAGGGCGGAGGAACAGGGGGAGCGCATGATCGCCTCCGTGGACCGCATGGAGGCGGCCATAGAGCGGTCCATGGAGAAGGCCCTGGAGACAGACCGCCGGCTGGAGGCGGAGGTGCGCCTGGAGCGGAGGCGGGAGCGCCGGGAGCACCAGCGGCAGCAGGGGCTGCTCAGGGGCCTCCGGCAGGACATACAGGGCATGGTGCGGGAGCACAGCGCAAAGATGGACAGGTCCCACGACATTGGGACCTCCCTGCTCCTGCATGCGGGCACCATGTGTGCCTACGTGATGGCCGGCGCACCTCCGGGCGCCCTGCCCGCCCAGGTCCCCATGCCGGGCCCCTCGGCGCCCCCGGGCCCAGCCCTGCCGCCCCTGGCGCCCCCCCGGCCCCAGGGCCCTCGCATGCGCCTCCCAGTGCCCCCGGGCCTCCGGAGGGTCCAGCCCCCCCGGGGCGCGACCGGGGCACCGGGCACAGCTGCCCATCCGCCGCCCGGCCCCCTGCCGGGGCCGGGACCGGCCCAGGACACGGCAGGGGACACGGACAGTGGGGGGGAGGGGAGCTCCCAGAGCTCGGTGGGCCCAAGCGGCCGCACGAGGGGTCGGCCCAGGAAACGCGGGGGGATGGTGGGAAGGGGGGGGAGGGGGAGGGCCACATGAGGGCGGGTGGTGGACGGGGTCACGGGGACGGGGGTGGGGAGGGGGCACAGGGTGATTGTGTGCACTGTGTGGGCAATAAAGTGTTGTAAAGAGACAGTTGTCCCCGGCCCGTTTGTGGGGGGGACAGGGCTGTGGGACCGCGTGTACAGGGGCATGGGCACGGAACGGGGGGTGGGGCCCCCAGGGGCGGGAAGGCCCTCACAGCGGGCCCCCCCGGGCGATGTGGGTTGCAAGGGCGTTCCGGATCCTTTTGGCATACCGGTACTCCCGGGGGTTCCCTGCGTTCACGTACAGGGGAACAGGACCGGGGGGCCGGTGGGGCTCGGGGTACTCCAGGGCCGCCCCCTCGGTCTCGCACACATTGTGCAGAACGCAGCAGGCACCGATCACCAGGGCGGAGGTGGGGACGGTGAAGTCCAGGCGGCCAGCTAGACTCCTCCAGCGCTGCTTCAGGGCCCTGAAGGCACGCTCCACCACGGTCCGGCTCGCACACAGGCGGGTATTGTATACCTGCTCCGCAGGGGTGCTCGGGACAGGGTAGACCTTCATCAGCCAGCGGGTCAGGGGGTAGGCGGGGTCCCCCAGGATGCAGGGGGGCATGGGAACACCCTCGATCCACCTCATGCCCATGTCCGCGAAGTCCCCCCGGTACATGCGGGCATAGAAGGGGGAGATGGTCATGATCCTGGCGTCGTGACTCCGGCCGGAGTTGCCCGTGTAGATGTCTATGAAGCGGGCCCGGTGGTCCACCACCCCCTGCAGGTGCAGGGAGTAGTATCCGTGCCGGTTCACATACTCCAGGGCCTCCCCCGCGGCCGGGCGCAGGATCTCGATGTGTGTGCCGTCCACGGCTCCGATGCAGTTCGGGAAGCCCCCGGCCGCGAAGCCAGCCATCACAGCGCCCTGGTCCAGGAGCTGGATGGTCCTGTCGAGGAGCACGCCCTCCACAGCCTCGCACACATCCCGCACGATGCAGGCGACCGTGCTGAGCCCCACCCCGAAGTGCTGGGACACGGAGCGGCAGGAGTCGGGCGTTGCGAGGGCCCAGACCCCTATGGCCACCCGCTGGACCATGGGGATGGGCTCCCGCATGGAGGTGTGCTGCCGCTCCAGCCAGGGCGTGAGGAGCTCCGCTAGGCGCAGCAGGGTGGCCTTGCCCATCCGGAAGTGGGACCCCCACTCGGCCTCCCCCCAGTGGGCCTGGGCCCGCTCCCACCAGGCCTGGGGCCGCTCCGTGACCCATAGGCTCCGCGCTATGGGCATAGCCAGCAGCGCTGCCCGGCGGAGGGTCTGCGTTGCCCAGCGGAACCGCCTCGCGGCCCCTCGGAGCGCAGCGGGCCGGGTGAGGCTCCGGCAGGCGGCCAGCCACGCCCCCCAGGCCCGGCGCCGAGCCCTGAGCCGGCCACGGACTCTCCTGCGGGCCTGCTGGCCCCGGAGGCGCACGCCAGCCCGCAGGGCCAGGACATAGCGCAGGCGGACGGCCAGGTGCACCCTCTCGGTCAGGAGGCACAGCTGCTCAGTGTGGTCACGGTGCCACTCAGCCGCGAGCGCGAGGAACATCCAGTTCCCACCTGCCCTATCGCGCTCCATGGTGCTGGGGCCCCGGTGGGGGCTGGGAGCGCTTATGCCGGCCCGGTGCTGGTGGCCCCGCCCGGGGGTCGGCCTCGCGGCCCTGCGCGCGCCCTGTGCCGGTGCATTCCGGCTGCTCCCGCCCCCAGCACCCCGGGCCCCCTCCCCTCGCTGTTTGTAGCGGGATGGCCTTGAAGGTGCGATTAGGCAGACAGAGAGCTCGCTGTTGTTCTCTGCAGCTGTGCCGGGCCCGCACCCCACGCCTCGCTCTGTTGTGCTACAATGTTGCGGTGCGGGCCCGTGTTCCCTGTCCCGGGGGCCGGGCCGAGCCTCTCCCGGCCCTGGGCAGTCTGTGTGCCCTCCGGGCTCCGTGTCCCATTCCCTGTTGTGCTGGACCATGGCTGGCTGCCCATCCATGGGGCTCCCGCTGTCCGGCCCCCAAGGGGCCCCCCATATCTGGGCCTTCCGCGAGACCATGTCTCTGTGCGACCTGTGGCACACCCCTGCCGTGCAGCTGCTCCTGGCCGGGCCGGGGAGCCGTGCAGGTGCCTACGAGAGCCTGAGCTCCGGGCTCCGTTACTTTGGCCATGTGGTGAGCGCCCGTGATTGCCGGCTGCATGCGGAGGCCCTGGGGCTGGCTCGTTTCCCCGAGGGGCGCATCCCGGAGGTGCTGTGCGCCCATGTGCCCTGGAGCGCCTCTGAGACCGTGTCAGCGCTGGTGGTGTGTGGTCTGGGCGCCTACTCGGAGTGCCTGGCCGAGGGTGGCCCTGCCTTGGCCGTGAGCTACTTCTCCTGTGTTCACGGGGCCCGTGGGTACCAGCGCACCCGTGGGGCGGCGTTCCAGCGGCTTCTGGAGCTGGGGCATCTTCCGTGGCCCCCTTCTGCTGCCTGCTGTGTGCCGGAGCCCTCCGCGGTGGAGATGTCATCCCTGTTGGCGGTGTGGGCGCGTGTGGATGTGCAGCTGGCCCTCACCATGCCCGATCCCTTCGAGGCCTACTACCTGATCGCCCACTACATGTCCTTGCAGGGGTACCGCCGGGGCATGCTGCACTGGCCCCACCTGGTCCACCGGGCGGGCCACCCGGGCCCTCGGGCCAGCGGGGCCCCCGGCAGCGGCCCGTGAGCCCCGCGTCGCTGGCCTGCCCCCCCCGGCGTGGTGCCCCCGTGTGGGCTCCCGCCCCGGCCCGGGGGGGGGGCCTGGTCCCCGCTGGCCGCTCCCGACCTGCGGACCCCACCTCGGTGAGCTCCCGCCCGCCTCGCTGCTTGCTGCTGCCCCTGGCCGTGGTCCTGGGCCCCCTCCATCCCCGTGACTCCGTGGGTGCTGCCTGAGCGTCGCTGGTGCTGCGGAGGAGCACCGCTGGACCCGGCTGCCCTGCCTGTGCCAGCCTTTGACTGTGGGGCCCCCTTCCTCCTCCTCCTGGCGCCCCTCCGCCGGCCTCGCTGTGCTTTGGGGGCCCCCAACGTGCCTTGCTCCGGGGGTCCCCCCCCCCCCTCCGAGACTGCCTCTGTTCCTGTGGGGGCACCTCCTTGGACTGGACTGGACTGGGGTGGTGTGGGGGTTGCTGCTGTCCGTGCCTTGCCCCGTGGTGGTGCCCCCCCCCTCCCTGCCGGTGTTCCGGGTGGGGCGTTCCGGGCGCCCCTTCCCCCCTTCCCGGCCTTTCCCTGGTGTGAGTGTGTGTGCCCGGGCGTGTGGCCGTGCATTGTGCCCTGCTGCGGGACCGCTGTGTGAGCCGGCTGTCAGCCTGTTCTCGCTCTTCCCCCCTCCCTTCCCGTTTCCCTTGTGTGGGCGTTCCCTTGAGTGCCTTGTGGCTTCGTTTGCCCTCAGTCGGCCATGTCTGTGTCCCGCCCCTGCCCGGTGCCTTGTGGGGGTTTAGCGCCCGCCGGGGGTTCGGCTGCACGTCTGTTGTGCTGCCACGGGCCGTGATGGTGCGGCCCGGTTCCGGGCCGTGGTGCCGTTCCCGGCACGTCTGTTTGGGTCGTTTTCCAACCCCCGGGCGTGGTTGCGCTGTTCGCCCCCCGTGGTGGTTCGCTGTGGTGAACCGGCCGCCCGTAACGTCTGAAAGTACCCATGGATGACCTACCCCTATGGAGTCATGATGTAAGGGAGAGAGGTGAATCAGAAAGGGGCATAACACTTTCTTTGCCCTGCCCCCCTTTCCAACATGACCCTGGCCCCTGCAGAGAGTCATGACATCACAGTGCCCCATAAGAGGCAGGGTTATGTCAGAAAGGAGTGTGACAGTTTGCCCCACTATACTGACGCGTCGTGACCCTGCCCCCTCTGGGTGTAAACCTGAAGGAAGGCAGACTGGTAACCATAATTATGGCCAATGTAGCTGAAATAATAAACATGTAAATCCCCAAATGAATATTCAAAACCACAAATGAAGAAGAGAGAGAATACCACTTTCTTCCCTCTTCATTAAAACAGATTAGAATATACCTTATTTGTTGAATTTGGGATTCACTTTGGATATTCATTTCAGCCATAGCTGAAATAAAATAGGCCAGGATAACACTAAAGGACTGTTCAAAACTAGGGCATTGGCAGTAATAGACACGTCTGGACAGGCTGGGGGCTGTAGCTCAAGGTCACGGTGCATTGGCATCATCATCATGCGAGTGTAGAGGTAGCTTCTGGCTCAGGACTGGAGGGGATTGGCAGAACTGCAGGGGAGCCCACGATTAGGATATCAGCAGAAGAGGAGAGTGTGGGGGAGAAAGGAGAGAGGGAAGGTTAAGTGAAAGGAGGAGTGCTGGCTGGCTCTGCACTATTCATCTTTTGTCTGGAATCTGGATTTCCTTGTCTGGCAACAGCTAAAAGAAAGCTGGAAAAAGACAGCAGGAGCCTAGAGGGATGCCTTGTCAGCACAAAAATCACCAACTAGTTGTGACATGTAGAAGAGTGTCTCCCAGAGGAGAAGAGCTCAGCATGGCTCCCGCTTTCTCAAACGGGACAGGATCAGCCACCCTTTTAGTAGAAAAATCAAAGTTGCCATACTGGGTCAAGCTTTCATTAGCCCAGTCTCCAGCTACCAAAATCTCAGCATTTTCCCTAGTGCCTGTCTCCAGCCAACCCAACATGAAGACTCATCCCAACAGGATATATACTACAGTATTTTAACCACATGCTGCCAAGAAATCATTAACACACTCAAAGGTCCTGATATTTTTAGCTGGGTAGGTATACTCTATGCATCTTTTAAAAATGGACGTATCAGGATTCAGAATCCTACTTATCCAGATCAAAAAGCACTACAGACCTGCAGCTGGGGAAACAAATTAATTCTACTTATCCAGAAATTTGAGTTATGCAAATTCTACTTAAGTGGATTCCACTGTAGTTGTTATTCCATCATTTCCCCATTGTCTGCTCAAATGATTTTCTTGAAAAACAACCAGGAAAGAGTTTCCTGAGCCTTGGGTCTTTTTGCCTCTCTCTCCTGAAAGAGTAGGGTTACCACCTATGCACATTTTTAACGAATACTTATGAAAAAACACATTGCAGGGCCTGCATTGGTGCCAGTGTTAATGCAGGCCCTGCAACATGCATTTTTCATAAGTGTTCCTTAAAATGTGCATAGGTGGAAACCCTATGAAAGAGGGACTTTGACCCCCTGAAAGAGGGACAGTGTCATCTCAGGCAGCAGAGGGCTGCAGCACAGGCTGAAGCAGCCATAGGGTCTAAGAATATAATGAGGGGGTAGAAGGATCCAGCATAAAAGCAGAGTGAGGGTGGACCACATCTGAGTGTGGTTAGCCCTTACGTTGGGATGCTGGAAATCTCATTCATTCAGCCTTCCTTCACAGTTGTCTCATTTTTCTCAATCCCCACCTTCATTTATTTACATTCTTACACTTGGTTCTCCCAACATCCCCTCCCTCCATGTCTGTGAGCTCTTCCCTAAGGAGATAAAGAAGTGAAGCAGAAGAGTAGATGATTTATAGCCCCAGGAAAAGCCTTCTGTTTGAGATAAGAAAAAAACCAGGGACTCCACGAAATCTGTTGAGATGCAATGGGACAGAACAGGGAACCAGAAGCTTGGTTCACATGGGGTTAGGTTTTTTAAAAAGCTCAGCTCTCCCTTACCCTGGCATGCTGAGTTCTTCTGAATGGCCTTAACATTTCAACCTGGAACTGAATTCATGTTCAGCAAGCAGAGGCCATGATTAGGGTTGCCATACCTCCCCTTTAATCCAGGACGCAATATATGGTGCAGGGCTGCACTGGAAACAATGCAGCCCTGCACCATGTATTTTTCATAAGCATCCTGGATTAAAGGGGAGGTATGGCAACCCTAGCCAAGATGTAAGCTCTTAAGTCTTAACCCAGCAGCACCACATTCTAGTAGGCCTGATGAGAAGGGGAGAATGGGGGTATAACTGCACCAGGCTCACAAGCTCAGGACCCCCCAAAAAAAACAAGAATTTCTTTTCTGAAATAAAACTTTGCATATACTGTGACTGGGAGGGGACTGTGACTAGCATCTCTGTGAATAAAGTACCGGTCTTGTCAGTAATTGGCTTGGCCAGCCATTGGGCAATGGCAAAGTAGGGGGGATGGGAGGTAGGTCACCTCCCGCTACTGGAATGGACTGCGGCCCGCAATTACTCTCAGTGAACCTGCCTGCTAGGGCTGGAAATCAATGGTGCTGTTGCCTGTATGTCAGTTCCCCTCCCTTCTTTCTGCACAGGGCCAGCAGACAACAAGACTGACGCAGCTATGTCTGAGCTGGTGCCAGAGCCGCGGCAAAAACCAGTGGTGCCGATGAAACCCGTTGGCATTAACTCCAACCTGCTGGGCTACATTGGGATTGACACCATCATAGAGCAAATGCGCAAGAAAACAATGAAGACCGGCTTTGACTTCAACGTCATGGTTGTAGGTAGGAGGAGTTACTGGGGCACATACTTTTACATGAAGCCAGCCATCCTAGGTAGTGAAGGCACAAGAGGCTGTCAGGCTGTGGAGAATTACTGTAGGCCTGGGCAGAGGGCAAATGATTTTTACATGGAATTGGGATTAGTTCAAATCCATTTCTATTCCAAGTCTGTGATCATCCTTAAGGGACTTGGGATTGTGCAGGGTAATAAGATTCCATGTCTCCACCCCATGCTCACCCTGGCACCTTTCTCACTCAAACCTATATGGTTGTATAGTCATCAGCTGATTGACACCACAGCTGTGCCACATTTTGTGCACTTCCTGTTTCAGGCCAAATTGGGCTGGGGAAATCTACCCTGGTGAACACCCTCTTCAAATCCCAGGTGAGCCGCAAGTCTTCAGGCTGGAACCGAGAGGAGAAAATCCCTAAGACAGTGGAGATCAAGGCCATTGGGCATGGTAAGTGCCAGGAGATGCCTCTGGATGGTTATCTGTGGCAGTGAAAAGACTGGTGTAAGAGAGAAGAGGATGCCTTAGGTCATCTCTGGAGGAGATCTTGATATCCTACATTAGTTTTTCTTGAATGTAAGATGGTTCCTTTTCCCCATAATCTGACACTGGTCCCATCAGCTTTCGCACGTGGGACACATTCCTGCTCAGAGCCAAGCACAGTTTCTGTTCAGCAGAGGGTGCTATAGCTCAGGGCCACACCAATAGCAACCATGAAGGAGCCAAAACAGGTCACATTTAAAAAGGGGAATGGGCCATATTTGGCCCAGGGGTCTGAGGTTCCCCATCCTTGAATATATTCTCTAATGGGGATAATTGTTTATTTATTTAAGACTTATATTCTGCCGTATCCCCCGAGGCTCAGGGCGGCTCACAATAAATACATTAGTAAAAACCCATAAAAACTAAACTTTCCCCCTCCCCAAATCTATCCCTGCCCATTAAATGCCTGACCAAATAAAAAGATCTTACACTGGCTCCAGAAGACATTCAAACTAGGGCTTAGGCGAAACTCTTTCTGAGAGTTCCACAGCTGTGGAGCAGCCACTGAGAATGCCTCTCTGCAAGCCCAAGTCATATGAAACGGGGCCAATGATGGAAACTGCAAGATGGGCACTCTCGGCAGATCTTAACGGCCACAAAGGAACGTGAGGAGAGAGGCGATCCTTCAGATACATAGGGTCCAAATCATTTAGGGCTTTATAGGCCAATACCAGCACCTTGAATTCTGCCTGGAAAGCTATAGGCAGTCATTGCAGACTCTTACGCACTGGTGTAATGTGCTCCCGGCAACCTTCCCCCAACGAGAAGCAGGCGACCGCATTCTGTACAAGCTGCAGCCCCCAAACAGTCTTCAAGGGCAGCTCCAGGTAAAACGCATTGCAGTAGTCCAGCCTCAAGGTAATGAAAGCATGGATGACGGTGGCCAAATCCATGCTGGAAAGAAAGGGATGCAGCTAGGGCGGCCATTCGGGTCTTCATTTTAGACTATTTGGGCTGTTCAGACTGGAACTGGACGCCCTGTTGTCTGGAATTAGACCCGTGGTGCCACCTGGAGTCTGGAACAGGAAGTGTGCGGCTGCGCAGGTGGAAGGGACTCATCATGCAGCAGAGCAAGGCTGGCCAGGCAAGAGACTTTTTGGTGCACGGCATGTTGTGCCACTGACTGCACTGACTTGAGGCGAGGGCAGCAGCACTGGGCAGGCAGGCATGGTGTCGGAGTCCAGCCAGGATCCTATGTGCCCATCTCAGAGGCACCAGCAGCTGGTGGCCAGCAACATTGAGAGCCTGAGCCCCTGAGGATCTGATCTAATCATCTAGGTGAGTCACTGTCACGCATTGAGTGCAAGTCTAATTTAAAAAAAAAAAAAAAACCCTGTAAAAAACCCTCTGCTGCCTTTATAATGACCATTATAATGAATTTATCCTGCCTGTGTGTGTGTATTGGGTTTTGTGTATGTTCCCCATTATGGTGAGTTATACAGTCATTTCTATTTTAATTATAGTTATTTCTAAATGTTCATAAATAAATGTAAATTAGCATATGTGCATTTTTTTTCAATTTTGTGTCCTCTATTCTGGTGATGTGTCAGTAGCCACTCTAGATGCAACCTTCTCACCAGGTGGAGTTGGCAAAAGGCACTCCTGGCCAAAGCTGCAACCGACATTCCTGGCACAACTGAGGATCCAGGAGCACCCCAAGGCTACGCACCTGAGTAACGATGAGAGGCCGGACCCCATCAATGATGGGAGTCCCAATCCCACCCAGGCCACCATCATCACCTTGCTCTTGTCTGGATTCAGCCTCAGACAGCTCACCCACATCCAGTCCCCAATAGCAGCCAGGCATTGAGTAAGCACTGAAACTGCAGGACCTGGGTCAGATGAAAAAGATACGTAGATTTGGGTGTCATCTGTATATTGAAGACAACGCACCCCAAATCCACACACGCTCTTGCCCAGGAATCTTAGATTATGAGGGTCTTCATGCTTCACTTCCATTTCTCCCTCCCCTTATAAGCAAGGGAGGACAATTACCAAACTATTTAGAACTTGTTCTGGAAGGGTAAAGGCAAACATGAGACTACAGATGAGCTGGTGTAGCATATCTCCTGTCAGCTCGGTGGTGGAAAGGGTAGAATACCACTATCTACACAGAGTATTTCAGAGAAGAGGCTCTCCAAAAAGGAGGACTCAGGATAATAACGTTCTTTCTGTCCCATTCCCCAGTTATCGAAGAAGGCGGTGTCAAGATGAAGCTAACAGTCATTGACACACCTGGATTTGGTGACCAGATCAACAATGAAAATTGGTAAGTGGTTTCCTCTCCCCAATCTCTCTTGTTGTCTGGGTGACTGACATACCCACAGGTCTGTGGACAGCATCAGAAAATGAGCTTGTGGGAGGCTCACACCCTTATTAGGGCATGGTAAGTCAGCTTTTTGGGGAATTAGCTTGTGTGCAGGCCCACATAAACTCTCTAAGTATTTTATAAGTCTCTAGTTCCTGTCTTTGGATACAGCTTCACCATGTGGGCAATTTAGGTCTGGCTTCCCATCACCCCTATAGCCTGCCCAGACCACCATGTAGTGCTTCACCCAATCAACAGCGAGTCCCCAAAGTCATTCCAATATTTGGAATCCTGTTGGTTGAAATGTACTAAGAAAATCCATTGACATTATTACTTCATGTATGTATGTATGTATGTATGTATGTATCTCTCTCTTGCGCTCTTATATATATATATATATATATATATATATATATACACACACACACACACACACACACAGGGAGAAAAAACAGACATGACGCTAACCACCCTTTAACCACCCTTGGTGGTTATTTATGCATGTTGCAGGGCTGTATTGGTGCCCTATGCAGCCCTGCATAGGGCCTCCTAATCTATGCTGACCCTGCAGTGGAGGGATTCATCACACCCATCCACTCCAGGGACCTATGAAAGCAAATGACATAGGCACAGCAAGGACATTGGGAGGAGAGGGGCTCACAGCTACCCACACAACAGCCAGGAGAGGCACCCAGGACCAGGGGATACTGCACCTCTCTTTAGGGTCTCTCGCCAAACCCTAGGGGTGGGGAAGGGTGGCAGCTGGAAATGGAGGGGACAGACGATGTGTCCTCTATCTCCAAAGGGCACTGCCATCCCTCCCAAGCTGTTGTATTCCCAGAAATCAAAGCAGAAGAAGGCTCTGGAATTAAAGTGTGCTGTCTGTGTGGCAGAATCCAGTTCCCTTTGGAACTGGTCTGTTCGTCTCACCTCTTTACACAAATACAGAATCCCCTATGGAAATTTATGTCCCGGATAATTAATGACAGGACCAATGCTCTAGCAGAGGCATTCTCCTCTTGGTCAGAGTTCTCCAAGGTGCTGAAATTCAACAGCAGTGCACCATGGGATTGATGTACGTCTGTCATTTCATGCAGAATTGCATTCTATCAAACTGATTCTATACAGTTGTCTACACTGGCAGTGTCAACTGAAACAACAGAGTTAAGGCAGTTTGAAAAAATTGTTCACTGTTGAATTATGATAATAAATTAATGCCTAATAATGAAAAAATGTGATAGCTTAGTTAGTGATAAAATGTAATAAGAGTAAATATGTATGGTAAGGAATTAAGTACATATCTTATGTTTATGTTTTCAGCTGTTTTCAGGAGGGGCGGGATAAAAATTGATAAAAATAAAATAAATAAAATATGTTGATGGTAAATTATGAAACAGATAGAAAATCTTTAAATAATTTCCATGCTTTTTGGTGTTTAATTTTTGTTGTAATGTGTGTTAAAAGTTTTTTGAATAGGAATTGTAATAAATTTTCATGGTGTGGAATGTTGGATAAGAGGGACTTTTTTTTGTTTGTTTGTCCAACCTTTAACATTTTTTGAAACCATCGGTTTTTTGTTTGGATAATTTAGCTGTTTTTTTGTGATGTGATTAATAATCACATCACAAAATACATATACAGGGTCAGGGGTTGGGTAAGGGGTTGGGAAGGCCAAGTTAGGGGTTGGGAACCAGGGGGGGTCGAGAGGAAGGGTGTGGGAGCTGAGATAGGAAGGTGGGTGGGGTCAAGAGGGGGGCAGGGGGTTGGGTTAGGAAGG
>QEPC01000856.1:586425-597893 GCA_003113815.1 Sphenodon punctatus
GGGGATTGGGTTAGGAAGGTGAGGGGGTCGCGAGGAGGGGTGGGGGTGTGGGGTTCGGGTTAGGAAGTTGGGGGGGGTTGGGAGGAGGCGTGAGAGTTCTTACCTGCAGGGAAGCACAGCCCATCCATGTGACACCTCGGAAGCTGCAGCAGCCTGACAGGCAGCAGCTCGCTGGCCAGCAGCAGCAGCCCGGGGCTCCCAGCAGTGGCACGGCAGCCGGCTGGGTGGGACCACAGAAGGGAGAGCACACCGGAGGCAGCGCCGTTTCCTGGGCTCCGACAGTGGAGGAGCCAGGCGGCCAGTCCAACCATAGGACAGCAAGAACCTCCATGGACAGGGCGGGAGAAGGGGAGCAGCCGGCAAAGCAGGGCTAGTGACGGCGGCGATCTCCACCGGCAGCAGAGTATGTGGGAGGGAGGCAGTGAATACCTCCCCTTTCTCCGTTCTCCTCCACAATGCTGCCCAAGCTCCTCCACCCAAACCCAGCAGCACAGGTAGCTTCAGGAGAAGCAGGGGAACTACTGCACATGCGCGCCCCCACCAGAACTGATTGTTTAATCAGTTATATTTCCTTTTTCACCACACCAAATGCCCTGAGACTTCACAAGCACTTAATCGACATCTCTGACTATAAGGCTGCGAAGTCTCAGGGCTGAACTTGATCGGGGTAGGGAGATATCAGTCAGAACAAATTATCGGGAAGCCTGCATTTTGACCAAAAGCAATAAATCTATATATTGTTATAACTTTGAATTTCCTGGCTCAATTGTGTTACAAATTTGCATAGACACTGATCTCGAGGGTTCTGGCACAGTGCTAAATTTTCAGAATTGCAGCTCAAACAGTTTCTGAAATATAGGGGCTTCAATTTCTCCCCTTTATAATGGAGGACGGTCCTACCTTTAACTTTTTAGGCACGCCTGTGCCTAGAAAATCCCTGAAAATTAATGATCATGTAGACAATTAACCTGGGATGACAAATCCCAGGATATTATCCTGGAATTACAGCTAATACCGGAATAATAGTGTGTTTGTACTGAAGCAGCCCCAATCTCTTCACCTTCCCTCACATTACTATTGGAGTAAAATTATCTGGACCATGAGGGGCTGGATTTCAGGCAATGGGCATATCTCTCAAGTCTGGGTGTCCCTGATTTCACACCTCTTTTGTTATCTGTCCCACAGTCTCAGAAAACTGCTGTTAAATCCCCACATTAGAAAAAGAGGGGTGAGGGAGAACAATTTGCAAGCCATCAATGGGGACAATGAGCTGGATTGTCCCCAATGAGCAGGATCAGGGAACATGACGGGAGCTGGGGGGAAACAACAGGGAATGGATCCCCCATTGTGACCTGTTGGGTGCTTCTCCCAAGCCACCGTGATTGACCACTGTTGGAGACAGGATGCTGGACTAGACAGACCATTGGTCTGACCCACTATGGCACTTCTTATGTTCTTATTCTCCAGTCTGCAGTGCCAAGCAGGTTTCTCTAGGCAGGCTTAAGGCTAAAGATAAGGGACTCTCTATTGTCCTTTCCTTGATTACTCTCAATGACTCTTCTCCTTGCAGTCTTTGAATTTATTTATTTTAAAGAAACACAACACAAGCACAACACACTCCGTTTTGGAGCATAAGTGTGAAGCTATAATTTCTAATTGTTTCTCTTGAAAATAATCCACAGGTCAAGGCTTCAGACCTGGACCTTGTCAGGGGCTGATGTTGTGATTTCTTTAATTAAGTTTCCTTTTAAAAACAATAACAACATTTCAGTTCAGCTTCTCCATTAGGCTCATCTGTTGGAATCCACACAGGAGGTGAAATGGCTGGAGTGTGGGAAATGCTTTACTGTCAGAAGGAGGGTTGTGTAAACAGTAAAGCTCACTTGGCATAGGGATGTAGAAGCCAAGCAGTTAAAGGAAGAGTTGAAACAGAGGTTCAACAAAAGGACTGATAGGACAAGAGTTTGTCTGGCTTATGAGAGAGGTTATTGTAAGGGTATGAAAGCCCTGAACTTTGTACGTTTTCTTTTTTTTTCCCAGCCCAGCCTCATAGCTAAGCAGTGCACTATGCCACATTTACATATAAATGTATATGCACATGTTATGCAAATTATGTTCTGCATTCTCCCTCATTTTGACGCACTGTCCCTCATTTCAGAGCTTGAGAGGTAGGGGAGTGGGTCCCGCGTAGAGATTGTTAGGCCTCACGGTGTGGGACATAGGCGAGTCCTTAGGCAGGTCAGAGTCAGGTGGGAGCAGAGCAGACTAGACAGAAGCAGAGCAGTACAGACTCATATGAGAACAGAGCAGGGACAAATTGGGCTGATACAAACAGGAAATGAAAACATGTACATTAACCCACCCAATTTTCTGCTGCTGCCAGGCAGCCTTTCTGGCTCTTTCTGGTCAGCAGCCAATTGAGAAGCTGGGATAGGTAGCAAGGGGTCAGAACCAGAGCCTACCAGCGAGCTCCAGGGCCCCAGACAAGGAGTGGCAATGGTGCTGCTCAGCTAGCGACCGACTGTCCTGGAACCCCAAAAATGCTGGTTCAAGGTCAGATCAGCTTGCAGAAGCCCCTTCTCCTGTATTCCAGTGGGGCTTCAAGTTGAAAGCCTCTGCCATTTCAGCTGTGGTGGTTTGGGTAATGCAAGGATTCCTGTGTCTGGCTGCACAAATGTTTCAACGTTTTAGTGATTAGTGCTGGAGGAACCTAGCTAGGCTAATGGCTATTCGTGTACCATGGGAACCTTCTTTGTTACTCTTCCCTGCTGGTGAAGCTATATGTGTGAAGCATGAGGTGATGATATGCCTTTCTCTCTCTCTCCCTATCCCCTTCCCTCTCCCTGATCCTCTCAGCTGGGAGCCCATTGAGAAATATATTAATGAGCAATATGAAAAATTCCTGAAAGAGGAGGTGAACATTGCAAGGAAGAAACGAATCCCAGACACCAGAGTCCACTGTTGCCTCTACTTCATCAATCCCACAGGTCACTCGTAGGTATCTGACCCCACTCATCTTTGTCATTTCCCCCCACCTCAGCTCACCACTGTTGGTTTATTTAATTTATTAATTTATTTATTTATTTAAAACTCTTATACCCCGCCCTCTCTGACCACAGGTGGCTCGGGGTGTCTTACAACAATAAAAACAAAATAACAATAATAATTCAATTAAAATTCAATTAAAATACAACATAATATAAAATTCCCCCATCGTCCCATCTCCCCACTCTCGCCCCCCATCCCATCCCTCCCTCACCCGTCCCCAACACCTGCCTGGTGGAACAGCGAGGTTTTACAAGCCCGACAAAAAGTCAGCAGGTCTGGGGCCAGGCAAACCTCCTCTGGGAGGGAGTTCCACAGCTGAGGTGCAGCCACTGAGAACGTCCTCTCCATAGTGGCCCCCCAATTTAAAGGTGAGAACCAACACCTTGAATTGGGCCTGGAAGAAAATAGGCAGCCAGTGCAGAGAATAGAACACTGGTGTAATGTGCTCCCGGTGACCTGACCCCATAAGGAGCTGGGCCACTGCATTCTGCACTAGCTGCAGCCTCCAGACTGTCACCAAGGGTAGCCCCACATAGAGCGTGTTGCTGTAGTCCAGTCTCGAAGTAACAAAAGCATGAATGATGGTGGCCAGGTCGGAGTCCAAGACATAAGGCTGAAGCCGCCGAACCAGATGTAACTGGTGGAAAGCCCCCTTCTCTACCATCTCCACCTGGATATCCAGGAGCACCCCTAGACTCCGCACCTGGGAGACCAGCAGGGGACAAATCCCGTCAATGATGGGCGAAGTCACACCTGCTGCTCTTCCCACCAACATTACCTCCGTCTAGTCAGGATTCAGCTTCAGTTGGCTCTGCCTCATCCAGTCCCCCACAGCCATCAGTTTATCAAACTCTTACTGCCTGGCACAGACACTGGGGGAATTAAAATGGAAAGATCGAGGGTCAGATAACTGGGACAGATGTAAACTTATTCCTTTTCCTTTCTAGGCCAGTGGTTCCCAAAATCTTGCCTGCATGACCCCACTTAATATTTCCATGATTCCAGACGACACTAGCCACTGATTGTTCGAGTTAAAGTACATTGGGCATTACAGATGGTTGTGTAAAGCTCAGATCCCACTACGTAATTACAACAGGTTGTGTTTCTAGCCTGTTTCCTAAGGGTGGACAGCCTGTAGCCACTGCTAGTTCCTGCCTGCAGCCACTGATACATGTAGATAAGTGCCTCACCCCACTTCCAGTCTGTGGTGATCCAACTGCCCATAGAAACATGATACCATCCCGGCATCAGCTGATGGGAGACAGAAGGAAAAGACTATCCAGTAGCTGCTGGAACATGCAACTGCAGGAATGTCTGCAGGAGCAGCTACCTGATTGGGATATTTCAGTATGCAATGGATTGCCATGGATCTATCACTGTGTCTGGAAACACCCCAAGGCTGTAAAGTACATCCAGTGTCAATTGGGATCATGACCCCATGTGCCAACAGTGCAACCTCACTTGGGTCTCACCCTACAGCTTGGGAACTTCTGTGCTAGACACTGAGTGCAAGGGAAGAAGGGGTGGGAAGACACACACTTACCGCCCTTGAATTTTGGGATTGCGAAAAGAGGTAACCTACTAACCTACCATCAAAGTTGATGGCACTCATGGATTGCTTTCTCCTGGGCTACAGCTTGCGACCTTTGGATCTGGAGTTCATGAAACACCTCAGCAAAGTAGTAAACATCATCCCAGTCATTGCCAAGGCAGACACCATGACCCTGGAAGAGAAGACTGAGTTCAAACAGAAGGTGAGTATTCCCTTACTTTGCCCTGCTATGAAGGTGGGTGTGCGGATGAGTAATATCCATTAGTCTAAGAATATATTGCAGAGGTTGTAGACCTTTGGCTTATGGGTCAAATTCAGCCTGAGGCTATTTTTTATTTGATTCTTTCTAGTTCCTGAATCTGGCCCCCATGGATCCAGTCCCTGCCATCAAGCACTGAAAGAATGAGCTCAGGGGAAGGGAGCAGAGATGAGGGAATTCACTCAAGGACAGGGGATGAATCCATGGCATAGATCTGTGATCTGGACCCTTCTCTTCCTTCCCCATACCTGAGCACACCACACCCAGAACTCCTATACAGCCTGGAAGAGCTTGGACTAATTTTGAAAGTGGCTTGTGAGAAGGAAAAGGTTCCCTGCCCCTGAGTTACTGTCACTTGTATTTTGTGACTGTAAGGTCCTTTTTGAAGAAGGGTGGCAAAGAAATTTAAAGTAGTAATAATAAAAGTAATATATATTGTATTCTCAGACACACTCTTTCATTTCAGCACCCTGATGGTGCGATTGGACTCTGTCTCTACTGGCAGAGTTCAAAACACTGCAAACCTAAGTAACTATGGCCAGAACTTGTAAGCCATCTCAATGTGGGGCAGGGATGATGGTTTGCAGTAGCTGTTTCAATGTTTCTGTGGCAGTCACTGCATTGCCCAAGTCACTTACCTTCATACAGCGAAGGCCAGCTTTGCAGTCAGTAGGAAAACATACCAACTTGACAATCCTTATATCATTCCATTCCTCCCCCCGTAATGGGGCCATATCCAAGATCACAAGTACTTTAAAATGCACTGCAAGAATACATGCCCACAGCGGATGTAACCAGATGTAACACTACCTACATGATTTTGGCTGTAAACATGAAGCTCCCTGTTATGTTTGTAGATGTTGGGACTTATTGGTGGGTCTGAGGGGGCAGTCTTAGGTGGTGGCTCTTGTGTGGCTGCGCCAGTCATATATGCCTAAGGATACCCCCATCTTCACAATGGGGCAAAGGGTCACACCTCTGACCTGCTGTAACTCTTCTATTGATCCCTGTCATGTGGCAGGAGTATCGGCTTTTGTGACCATGAACCATGTCTAATAATTCAAGGTTCTGGTTTTGACTTTTAAAGCCCTATGCAGTCTGGGTCCCATATATCTGAAAGACCACCTGTCCTACTATGTTCTATTGGGGCCCCTACGGCTGGCCAGGAGTGCCTTCTTGCAGGTTCCATCGGTTACCCTTGTCTGTAGAATGGGGGTGTGCAGGAGGGCGTTCTCAGTTGCTGCCCCAGTTTTGTGGCACTCACTTCCCCAGGAGGTTTGCTTGAGCCTGGGCCAAAGCAGCTTCCGGAGGTGGTGTAAAACCTTTTTATTTGAATAAGCATTTGGCAGATGAGGATACGGGTTAGTTGGGTTTTTTGGTGGGGGGGGGAAGGTGGGAGCATTAATGGAAGGGTGGGTTGGGGGGTCTTGTGGGGTTAATCTTGTATTTTCATGTTCTTGTTATGTTTTTATGTATAGTTTTTATATGCTGTGTTTATATTTTATCTTGTAAGCCGCCCTGAGTCTCTTAGAGGGAAGGGCAGGATAGAAGTTTAAATAAATAAATAATAAAATAATAAATGGGGCCAAGAAATAAGGATCAATAATATTACTGTGTGCAATGCCCTTATCGCACACAGTATGGGGCTCTAGATGTTAGGATAACCACAGAAGGAATTTATCATGTAAGGCTCTGAGCAACATCATCCTTCTGAGGTGGAGCCGCAAGAACAAACATTTATACTGTTCTGTGCTTATACTGCCACCTTATGGAATTGACCCAGCGGGGGAGCCCGTCGGATGGCAGCATAAATGTATGAAGCCTGGAGCTCCAGACTGCAAGGCAATCCACCCTGCTGGTGAAACTGATCATACAAAGCTCCACTGCAAAGCAAAACTCCCTGCTAATGACACTGACAAGCAAAAGCAAAGCCCTTTGCTGAAACTGGCAAGCCTGGTGAACAGGTGTTAATTCTGTAATGTGTTTTTGGCTGCCCTGCATGTCTGTTGAGGAGTTCCTCAGATTTGTTCTGGGGAACAAACTTCTGCAAACCTGTGTTCCCTCAGTGGCTAGCACCTGGGTCTGTGAGACCAAACATAACTCTTGCCCCACGTTAGACATCTGGAATAGTGTGTCAAGCCTTATGCGTAGAAACACCAAGAGTCTCCTAGGAACATTCCACCAAAGCACCCTCCCCTTGGGAATGTTGTACTGAAAATGTGCTACCAGCCTGCTATTGCTCCACCCCCCACCCTGGTATTGCTCACATTGCTTTTCATGTCCACATGTTTCCATGCCCAGGTCCGCAAAGAACTGGAAGTGAATGGGATTGAGTTTTATCCCCAGAAAGAGTTTGATGAGGACCTGGAGGATAAGACAGAGAATGACAAAATAAGGGTAAGCTGCATGTTATCTTTTGCGGAGAGGTCAGGATTCACCAAATGCAGAACGGAAAAACCATTTAAGCGTGCATAGTGCTTTGAGATTACTGACTGAAAGTAAAGAATGCAGTTCTTACTATTCCAGCATCAAGCTTTCTCATTGCCCAGATTAAACTCACTGCCCTCTGCTTTGTTGGAGGGATGTTTTAAATCAGTTCCGATTTCTGATCATAAATGTTCTTGTGGGTCTGGAGAGATTGAGTCTCTCTTATGCATAGCTTTTTATATTGCACTTTTTATAGTGAACTTTGTGATAAGTTTATTAAACCTGTTCTTAGACTTTTTCCTGGAAGGACAGTGGAGGATTATTTTATTATTATTATTTCTGACAAAGATAAATTTATCACTGAAAGGGTAGCAAAGCTCTTGGCAGCCTCAATAAAGATTAGGATTTTGTTTGTCACTCAGCATGCTGTTGATTGTCAGGGTGATCATCTGGTTTAAATTTTACTCTGGGTCTCTTAACTAAAAATCTTTTTTTTTTAATTCTGTATTTATTAAAGTTTGTATTTAGATTTATCATTATGATGCTTTGAGTTTTGGATTATTTTATTACAATAAATTACTACTTACTTACTATTCCAGAAGGGAAGCTGGATTTTTTTTCTATTATTTGTTTTGTCCCTGTCCTTGTTATTCCATGTGAAAATTAGATCACATTTCCCCTTCATTTCAATGGTTATTGTAGCCACATCCTGAAGCAATGGCTGGGGAGTTCTGCAGACTAAAATCTGCAGATCACGGGGAAGAATGTAGACATCTGCAAAAATCAGTAGCAATATTATTTTATTTATTTATATTTATATCCCGCCCTTCCCCAAAGGCTCAGGGCAGCTTATAAAAAATATAAAATACAATTTAAAAGCATTTAAAATAAAATGTCCCCAAAACCCAACCTACTCCCAACCTCCAACAACCCCCCACCTAATCCTTCTCCCTATCCCCCAACCCATCCTCCCCCTTAAATCAAACCCCATCCCCCAGTTCAGTCCCTGCTGCCAAAAGCCCGACAGAACAAAATGGTCTTACACTGCCTCTGGAAAGCCACCAGGCTTGAGTGCAGGTGGACCTCCTGGGGGAGGGAGTGTGACAGCCGAGGTGTGACAGCCGAGAACATCCTCCTCTTAGTCAAGACCCGGCAAAAAACTGGAGTCTCCAGGAAGGCACCCCCAGCTGATCGCAGAAGCCGCAACGGGACATGGGGAGCTAGGTGATCACTTAGATAGATGGGGCCTAGGCTGTTTAGGGCTTTAAAGGTCAACAACAGCACCTTGAATTGGGCCCAGAAGACTATCAGCAGCCAGTGCAGCGAGTGAAGCACTGGTGTTATGTGCTTGTGGTGTCGTGTCCCCATAAGGAGGTGAGCCACCACATTCTGCACCAACTGCAGCCTCCAAACGATCACCAAGGACAGCCCCATGTAGAGTGCATTGCAGTAGTCTAGCCTCGAGGTGATGAAAGCATGGACAACAGTGAGCAGATCTGAGTCTGAAAGAAAAGGCTGCAACCTCCTCACCAGATGGAGGTGGTGAAAAGCGCGCCTGGCCACCACCACAACCTAGCAATCCAAGCACAGCAAAGGATCCAGAAGCACTCAGAGGCTACAAACCCGATCAACCAAGGGAGGCCGAACCCCATCAATAACAGGAGTCCCACTCCCCAACAGGGCACAAGACGGGCCAACCATCATCACCTCATTCTTTTCAGGATTTAGCTTCAGTCGACTCGTCCTCATCCATTCTCCCACCACAGCCAGGCAACGGGTAAGCACTGAGACTACTGGACCTAGGTCAGATGAAAAGGAGAGGTAGAGCTGGGTGTCAGCCGCATACTGATGGCACTGCATCCCAAACCTTCAAATGACCTTGCCTAGTGGCTGCATATACACATTGAACAAGAGAGGTGACAAAATGGAACCCTGCAGGACCCCACAAGGGAGATCCCTGGGAGATGATGAACAATCGCCCAACACCATCTGCTGAGACCTCCTGGCCAAAAAAGAGCAGAACCACTCAAGAGCAGTCCCGCCCACTCCAGTCAGATCCCACAGGCAAGTCAGCAACACCTCATGATCAACGGTATCAACAGCCACTGAAAGACCTAATAAAATCAACAGGATAGAATTTCCCCGGTCTAACTCCAGGCGAAGGTCATCGACTAAGACCACAAGTGCAGTCTCCGTGCCATGCCAGGATAGAAACCAGACTGCGAAGGGTCCAGAAATCTGATAGCATCCAGATGCACCTGAAGCTGACAAGCCACCGCCTGTTCAATAACCTTCCCTTTAGAGACAAGCCGATAGCTGGCAGGTGAATCAGCGTCCAATTATGGCTTCTTAAGCAGAGGCTGAACAATTGCTGCCTTAAGGCAGCTCGGCACTGTGACCTCTCGAAGGGACATGTGCATATTGTCCTATAGAAATGCAGGGAATTCCTACACGATGTATGAAAATGCTGGGAACCTTTGCAAACTAACCTATTGATGGTGGAGGAAGGGAAAGATTGCCTCCCTTGCCCCCCAGTGTTTTCTGGTGCTGGGGGAAGGAAGGATTTCCTGGTGACACCTGTCCTGTCCATTTTGCAGGTACATAAGACAGGGGTGGGGCCCTTTGGGTGCGAACCCAAAGGCAACATCCTAAGGGTGTTGGCCGTTGTCGGGGCTGTAGTGGCTGTGGCCTCCTGCCTCTGTTCCTGTTGTTTCCCACCATCTGTGGAGGAGTAAAGGGGTGCCTCGGACCCAGGAGATGTGCGACGAGCAGAGAGGGAGAGTGCAGTTGGAACTTGTTGTTTGCACTCTTGTATGAGCTGTTGTTGCGGACTGGAGATTTTACCTCGCCTTTGTAGAGGAACCCGCCAGGCACTCCCGCTCTACAGCATCCAGCCTGGTAACAGCAGGGGGCTGGGAGGTTCTGGGTACTTGCCCCCAGTACATTGGGGAGTCATTCTGGGGCTCCCCTGTAGCAGCAGCTGAAGGGGTGGAGCCCCGTGGGGAGCTGAAGGGGTGGAGCCCCGCCCCCCCGTACCACCACACCTGCCCCCCCGTGGCCCTTTGGCCCGTGTGCCCCGCCATGGAGGTTCACCCACCTAGTGGCGTGGGAGCTGCCTTGCCCCTGACGTCCTCCTCCTCCACCGTAACCTCTACCTTGTGCACCTCCAGGCTGCCTTGTGCTGCAATGGGATGGGTTACTGTTAGTGTTTGCCAGCCCCCGGCCCAGGCCGCTGTGCCTCCATCTGAGCCGTTCCCCAGCCAACTCCCCCAGCCCTCCTGGGGCGCGCATACCTGGATCCAGTTCCTCTGCTTCCTGGGGGCTGTCCCGGGTCTCCGCTGGCTCTGTGCGTGCCCCCTGTCCCTGTGTCCGGTTGGCCTGTGGGTCTTGGGGGTGCACGCATTGTGCGGTGGATTGGTGCTCGGATTCCCGGAGTGCCTCCTCCCCCTGTGGGATGCGGCTGTCCCGTCCCGCTTCCTGGCTGGCCTTGCTGGGGGCACTCCCCTCCCTCCCCGCTCTGTGAGGTCTGTCACGGGGGGTTGCATGTTGGCCCTCCATCTGCCCCTGGCGAAGGTGCTGCCGTGTGTGTGGGAGGCCACAATGTCCATGCAGAGGAACTTGTCCAGCTCCTCCTGGAACTCAGCTGTGCGCATGGCCCAGCCGGACTTAAGATTATTGTCCTTGATATGTTTATATCCGGACCTCAAGTTATTTGCCTGCTGCATGCACTGGGTGACATCCCTATTGTACCCCTGCCACTGCATCTCCTGGGCGATGGCTTCATAGACCTGTCTGGTCTTGTAGCTGCGCACCAGGTCGTGTTGGACCCTTTTGGACCCCCACACGCGTGTGAAGTCCCTGATCTCCTGCCTGGACCAGGGCTCCCCCTTTTGGGACCCGCATGTGGGGGGCCGATCGGCTTGGCGGTAGTGGTGGGACACCAGGGCAATTACCAGGTACTGGATTTACCGGATACCGGTTTTCAAAAAACCGGATTCCCGGATTAAATCTGGTATACCGGTACCGGATTTATTCCATTGATTTCAATGGGGCACTGTCCCCATTGAAATCAATGGAATAAAAAAATTCCTCACCCCTCCCCCTCCCGGGCTGTGCGGGTGGAAGGGGGGACAGCCCCCCACCCACCCTGCCCAGCCTGGATTTAAACAAAAAAATTCCCCT
>QEPC01000856.1:611332-624650 GCA_003113815.1 Sphenodon punctatus
CCTGAGACTTCGCATCCGCCTGAATGTTTGTTTGTCTTCTCCCATGTCTCTCCCGCTGTCCCCTCTCCTTGTCTCCCCCTCCTTGTCTTTTAGATTGTAAGCCACAGGTAGGGACCGCATCTGATTGTATGTTCTGTACAGCGCCAGGTTGCAACTGGCGCTTTATAAATGTTTAATAATAATAATAATAATAATAATAAAGGAAGATCTATTAAGAGAAATTTGGGAGCTTGGTATGTTCAGCTAGCTGGGGCCTCCTCCCATCTCCCCATCGTAAATTTTAAAATCAGTTTCTGAAGTTTATACTGATACTTTATTTACACATGTGTTACTTGCAGTTGTGTTACTCCTCATATTTTAATGTATATTGTAGTTTTGAGGGGAGGCCTGCTTTTGGGGGGCCTGATACAATGGCACCCCATTTCCGCTCATCAGGCTTGACTGAGGGAAAGGAAGGGGGGAAAGGGTGTTTTAAAATGATATGTTACCATGCGTGGCCACCCAGGAGCCACTCATCTGACTGCAGGTCTGAAGGTGGTTTGGGGGGAGGTGCGCTCCCGTGAGCCACGCAGCACCCACTCATGGCTACTCACAGTGCACTATGGGACAAACCGAAAAAGTGTGTGGCAACGGGTGCCCATGCATTCCTTGCCTGAATGAACTGGGGCGGCCATCCATGCCAGCAGACAGGTCCCCCGCTCATAGGCACTGTGGCTGGGGGGCACGGCCTTTGCAAGTCACAGGAACTGGCTGCGAGTGCTGGGGAGCCCAGTTCCCTAGCGCTCATGCCCGGGACATGTCAAAGGCCAGCCCAGCACACTTCCTCCTCCCCATGGCCCATGACAGGGGGAGTGCAAGGCAGCTGCTGCAGCTGGGAACTACCCGTTAGAATCCCTCCCCGTTCACTCCACCTGAGTGGCTGCTCTGCAGCTCTGCCACTCAGCAGTCACGGACACCCGCACCCCAGCCCGGGCCCCAGACTTGCTCGTTTACAAATACCCACAGGGAAAAAGAAGTATTTTATTTATTTATTTATTTATTTTATTTAAAATTTATATCCCACCCCTCCTGCCCATAGGATAGCCCGGGGCAGCGAACAACATTCATTAAGCGGCGAACAACATTCATTAATGAGGTCATGTACAAGAGTAGTAACTCTACTAGCCCATAAGTGCCTTTTGCTGTGGAGGAGTGAACTAACCAGCTCTGTTCTCCTGTCTGTCTTCAGCAGGAAAGTATGCCATTTGCTGTGGTGGGCAGTGACAAGGAGTACCAAGTGAATGGCAAAAGGGTCCTGGGCAGGAAAACTCCCTGGGGAGTCATTGAAGGTAAATGGATCCCATCTGCTTGCTAGGCTGCTTTACATGTTGGTGGGTAACATATGTTACAGCTTGCTCTTTGGCCTTTTTTACACGAAATGGGCCCACGCAGATCCCCTGTGTGGGCATGAGTGGGTGCAGCTCGTGTAAATTCTGCGGTGTGTGTGTGTGTATGCACTCTCCCACAAAACACACATTCACACCCACCTCCACCCCACTCATGGAGCATTTGCCCCAAATGGCTATTGCTCCACTCATGGAGATGCGGGGGGGAGTGGTGTGCGCCCGTGTGAACTGCCTCCCCGCACCGCCCACGCTGCTGTGAACACACCAATCCCTTCCCCCCCACACCCACAGCCCATATAAAAAAAGGCATTTGTTTGCTGTTACTGTGGTGCTCTAATGATTGCCTCCCTCCTATGTTGCAGCTTATTTTTAATAATTTACACTGCTGTTCGCTTGTTTGAAATGTCCATGTACTGCTCTATAGCACAACTGGTTGAAAACTGCAATGTAGTTTTCATTAAATATTTGGAACTTTTCACAGATATTTTCACTTGCTAAATGTCAGTGATGTTAAATACATAGAAATTAAAATGTCAGTTTTTAACTTTTTACCTTTTTGATCGGTTGAATTTTTAAAATAATTTTTTTTAAAAAAACTTCTGAAATGTCACACCCCAAACTTTGAAGCGCTTCCATCCTTAAGTTATTGCTCAGACTTTATTTGAAGGTTCCATTTTATAAATGGTTTATAAAGTTAGTCAACGGTAAAAGCAAACATAACATTAACTCCACTTTAAGACCAGTTTAACACTGCTTTAACATTTCTTACGCATGTTGCAGGTCTGCATAAGGCACCAATACAGCCCTGCAACATTCATTTATTATTTATTATTAGCAAACATTTATATAATGCCCGCAGTGTACCTGGCACTTTACAAAGTAATTGAATAGACACGGTCCCTGCCCTAGGGCTTATAATCTGAGAGACGGGGGTGGGAGATGAAGGAAGGGGAACAGAGGGAGAGACAAGGAGTGTAACATTCACGAGGATGCAAGGTCCCAGGTGCACGTGCTTGGCTTGGTTACATCGATGAATGATGGCATGCATAAGAAGTGTTACAGCACTGTTAAAAGTGGTGTTAAAGTAGAGTTAGTGTTATGTCTGTTTTCACCGTGATGATATAAGCATGCTACAGACATGAGGACTGTCTTTTTGTGCATAGTTATAAATACACGAGAAAAAGTGTTATAACTTGAGCCATGATTATAAGGTACCTGTTGAACCAAATGGACTCTCTCAAGCTATAAGAATTGAATAACTGCTTATTAGAATATCATTTATTATTTCTTGACAAATTATTTAATAGAAAGTGTGATCATGCTATATTATTTTATTTACAGTGGAAAACCTCAGCCATTGTGAATTTGCCCTTCTCCGAGACTTTGTCATTCGGTGAGTCCATGGACTGTTATATTCATGAAGTGTTATGGGCAGGACAGTCCTCTGCCATTAAAGTCAATGGGAGTTTTATCATTGATTTTCAATGTGGAGGCTTACACCTTAAGGGCAAAACCTACACTGACTTTAATGATGGAGTGTCCCACCCCTGTGTATAGAATGCCTTGCTGGTGAGATGTGTTAGAATGGAGTGGTATTTAAATGAAGAGGTGAAAGTCACTTGTCTTGAGATTATTAAAACCAGACTACATAATAGGGAACACACAATAATGCCCAGTTAACCTGTGGAACTCATTGCCAAGGGATATTGTACAGGCCAATAGTATAAATCTGTTCAAAAAATAATTAGATATGTTATGGAGGGTAGGTCCATCAGTAGCTGTTAGCTAGGTTGGTCAGGGGATGACACTTCTGACTGTTGAAGCAGAGAGTGAACCACAGGGAATGGATCACTTCATAGATGTCCTGCTTTTTGTACATTTCCTCTGAAGCATTCAGCATTCACCACTGTCAGGGATGGGATACTTGGCTAAATGGACCATTGGTCTGATCTACTGCTATCAGTTCTAACTTTAGCTAATGGCAAGATGACCTAGTAGTTCTTTTAATTTATATGATCCTTTTGGTAGTTGTAGTGATGAATTAAGTGATGTAGATAACCTGGATTGTAAGAAACATTTCTGACCATTTCCTCTACTCTGTAGCTAGTAAGCGCATGCATGAGAAACTAAAAGCTTTTCGTCACTATTGACCTGCAGCTGGATTGGAATATGTGAGATCAAGAAGGAAAGATTCCATAGCTTAAACCCAATCACCAAGCCATCAACGCTTCTTAACACAGGGTTGGACTGGTTTAGTGATCAGGGGCTTGAGTCTATTGGGGGGGGGCGGGGGGATCTCAGGGCTATAATTAGCAATTATAGGTCAGGATGATATGACATACATTGGTTGTCTCCACACAAATGGGAAGGGCCCAATCCCCGCGCAGCCCCGTGACGGGCAGTGACCACCGCCACACTGCAGGGCCAGTGCAGGGAGCCAGCCAGATGGTTGTGGGGAAGCCAGGTGTGCTGTCAGAGCCACTGTCATCCCAGCCAGGGTGGGCTGTGGCACTGGCCAAATGAGCACGTGCCCAGCCCTGACCCTTCCCCTGGCTGGACCAAAATCTTGCCCTGGCCGTGATATGGCCACGCATGATGGGCGCCAGCGCCTGTTGCTCACCCCCCTGCTTGGGGTAAGGCTACTCCGCGACACATCCTTGGAGTTTTTCTGTGCTCTGCTTATTTATTTGAATTATGCAATTTTAATTACTTTGTAATTATATCTGTAGAAAACTGATTCTTAGACGCAGTAAGAATAACTGGCACAGCTTAATGTTAAAGCTTCTTACTCCCACTCACCCTCCTTTCTTCTCTACTTCTTTCCCTCATCTCCTGCAGGACCCACCTCCAAGACCTTAAAGAAGTGACCCACAACATCCACTATGAGACCTACAGGGCCAAACGACTGAATGAAAATGGGGGACTCCCCCCAGTGACCATTGAGACAGAAGAAAATCACGAAAGTAACCTGTGAATGATCCCTCCCACTGTCACTCGCGGTCTCTGGATCCTATAACCCATCCCTCCCCTTGACTTATTGTGGGCCTGTCTTCGAAGCATGTGGAACATTGTGTGGATACACACACATCTGTGGGTGGGTGGGTGGATATAAAGGACTGATGACATGGCCTCCATCCTTGGAGGTTGTTTTTGCACAGCAGTCTGTTTGCTGTCTTCCTCAATGTCATGTTCCATGAGTTGATTGTTCATCTTAGTTGTGGGAAGTAGTGGATCGCTGAACTCTGGGAGATTTTATTTTATTTTATTTTTTGAGTTGTGCTTTGGGGATGGGGCTAACTTGGTTTGCCCAGCTGAAAGGCCTGGAGAGATTCCAAAGATAGAACTTGAAATTAGTGTGCACATTGACTTCAGGACTGTGGAGGCAGCAGAGAACCTCATCCTGCATATGGGGGACAGGAGTTCCGTGGCGGGGAGAGTAGCTTGTTATGATAAGTGGCTGCATTATCTTCTCACTAAAGAGATGGGAGAAGGGAGAGCTAGTGAGAATAAGGTGGGTGGGAGGGAGACTGTATTATCATTATTTTCCCGTTAATGTACTGCTTAGGGACAGGGCTGGATCCAGGCCAGTGCAGTCTGTGTGACTTCACAGGACCCCGTGTGTCAAGGGGGCCCTGCAGGGGCCTTCAATACATAGAATCCATGAGATGACGACATGAGTGTGAGAAGCACTGGCATAAAATAGGGCCATGGGCCCCACACCATGGGGGGCCTTGGTCTATGGAGGGCCCATCGCAACTCAGGAGGAGTCCCCAAGATGTGGAGCCTATGAATAAACTATAAATAGCAACATATGTATAACATATGGGCCTGCAATGGAGGGTGCCCTAGTGCCTACAGGAAATGGCATGTTTAACTGAACATCAAAAGTTAATTACGCATCGGTAGCATTTTCTTTTTTCGAATGGGTGAGTCAGTGTGTGCCCATCAAATATCCCTAGGTTAGGAGGGAGGATCCAGCCTCCCTAGATCTGGCCCTGATTAGGGGGCAAACGTGGTGAAGATTTGTTTAGAGAAGCATCAAACTACATTGGGAAACAAGCATTTTCCAAAGAGAAAACCACCACAAACAGTGGTGCATGGATTGGATTTCTAGAGTGATGGGGATTTCATTCTCTATTCCTGCACATGTCTCCTGCATTATTTTTATTTCTGGTCCTGCCCAGCTTCTGGCAGAGTTAGAGAACTACCCTGAAGATGCTTTAACAAATCCAGTGCTGTGCAGATCCCCTATGGGCAGCTGTTGCTGCCACTAAATATAGCTAGCGTGTAGCATGCATGAAGCAGCATTTGGGTCTCCCTCCCCCAGCCCACACCCTGGCCTGTGAGGGGGCTGTTCTGTGCTCAGCAGGGAATCCTCTAATGTTGGTAGTAGTATTCCCGGGTGGCTGCTCCCACCTCCGAGTCCTGCATGCTGTCAGTGAGCAACGGAAAGGGACTGCAGTGGAACAGAGCACTGAGCCTAGGGCATTTTCTCTTGTAATCTCCTTTGATCCACTAGTGATTGTTGCCCAAGGGCAACTCTATTAATGCTACTCACTCTGCAGAGCTGGTCAAAAATGCATTTGTCAAAGGGTGAAAACAGACATGCATTGGTACATAGGGCACCAACACAGTCCTGCAACGTGCATAAGAAATGTTAAAATGGTGTTAAAGTGGAGTTAGCTTCATGTCTGTTTTCACCCAAAGCTGTGGGAGAGAATGCTTTTTAATATATATATTTATATATACCAAACTGAAAATGTTAACAGAAGATTATTTTTGGGTGGGTGGGGGGCTGAAAATGTTTATTTTGGATGAAGATGCTTTGAAATCCTTTCGTTTTGGTAGCCCCACTTCTTATCACTTTGGCATGGATTTTTTTGCAACTGGAAAAGGAGAGATGGGGTAGCATACAAATTGGAGATGTGGTGGTGATTGGCTGGTGGGAAGTGGTTCCCTGCAAAAGAAAACAAAATTCAAAAGTGTGCAAAAAATATCAAACACGTTCCCTTTTCTCTAATTTGTTTGGGGCATCTGTATTATACTTATCCTTTTTGACCAGCTCTAGATTTCTCTTATAGATGCCTTAATCTCACCATCTCCCTTTTCCCATCTCTATTGTTTCTTTCAACCAATACCTTCCCCAAAACCCTGTATTTTTATTATTGGTATATTTTCATTGTTTAATGCTTCAAAGCTACTTTTCTGCCTTCCTGCTGCAAGTCAATGCAAAAGGAGAGGGAGACTGGTAAGGTCATAGTCCGTCTTCCCTACTTCCCTAGGGGCAATGTGCCCCACTTAGGATATCGCAAAGGGCAGTTCTTGCACTCCCCCCATAATTGCAAAGGGCAATTGCAGAATGCGCACAAGTCGGGGATCGGTGTCTTGCGTGCATCCCCACCACTTACCCATGCAAGGGCCATTCATAAACTGTCTCTTGGTAGTTTACCGAGATGAAGCTCAATGGGCCAAAACCAACTTTGTTTTTCCCCAGTGTTTACTTGTGCCTAAGGATGCTTTCAGATGATCTGCAGACCACTGCATCTTCACCACCACTTCGTCTCTAGTTTGCCACATGGAGGCATTTTTTGTGATGTCTGAACAGATATATCATGTGGTATCATCACCAAAGTGGTAAAAGATTATCTCGGGTGCCTCTACGAAGGTCACCTTGGTGGGATCAAAGATGACACCACGACACAAACTGGTGGTGCTGCTGATCCCTGCATGGCAACTGTGACATCTGAAAGCTCTTTAATTAAAAACTGAGCAATGACCTCCAAATTCAAACCAGAGTTAGTTGTCTTTAGTGGTGCCAGTGCTGGCAGCCATAAATCTCAGGTCCCTATGTGAAAATTAATCCATCCTTTCCATCCCTTCTACTCCATGGGTGCTGGCTTCTCTGGAAGCAACTAAGGGATAAACAGATCAGCCCATTAGTCTTGTGATAAGTGAGGCTTCCATCAACACCTCTCTCTTCTCGTTTGCTTGGGACTGAAGTTAGAGGATTTTACAGAGGGTATGGGGTATGTGATTAAGGATTTCTGCCAAGGAAAGGGCCTCCTCTGTTCTGAGGACTGGAGTGAGTTTCTGGATGTGAACAGCTTCCAATGGTGTCAGGAAGAAATGGTAAGGGTCCTCTTTTTCCACCAAAAGGGGCCTTGCTTTTAAGGAAAGTAGAGAGGAAAATATGTACAACCCATAGGGTGTCTTTAGATGGACCACCCCCAGACCTGCTCCAGGAGTGGTCAGCCCTGCACCCCCCGTGTGCAGCCCCAACAGCACCAGGTTTAAATGGACCTGGCAGCTGCTGGGGCCTGCAGTCCACACACGCAGCACCCTCTCCCCCACACCATAGAGTTGTGGACGGATCGGCCACCCCGCTATGCTGTCGCCCGCAGCTCTATGACGTTGTGGGGCAACCCCTAGCCTAAAATGGAACTGCAGTGGCCCGTCTGCTGAGTATATGGACAGCTGCTCTGCTCCCGGCCAGTGCTCTGGATTTGGGATGTTCCAGAGCACTGCAAATGGAGCTAGCTTAGAACTATGCCTCTGCTTTGCCTCACACCCAGGGACACACCTGCCTGCCCAGGTGTGAGGTGGAGGAGAGGTGTGGGTGTAGTCCATGTAAAAGCACCGACTGTCATCCTCTCCAATCCCCCAATTGAGCTAGAGTCACCTATCCAAGTAGCTTCAGGCTGCCCCTGAAGGAGCAAGGACTGTGGATACCTCATGTCCTTCCATGCAGACTTTTCACCCCTGGAGGCCCTTCCACTGCTGTACCCCAGGACTTGCAAACTTTAAGCACTTTTGGATCCTATGGGGATGAAAGATGGGCACCCTAAAGATGTAATGTTATTATCTTCCCTTATTTATAAAGATCTGCTTTGTGCTTAGAGTCTCTAGCTGTTGGGAATCCCTTTCCTTCCCCCCCGCCCAGTCTACTTGTATTTCATCACTCGCCATCTGCCAAATGAATTCATGTGCAGTCTTTGTGCAGCATCCATATCAATGAAGGGCAGTGTAGACTGGTCTATCACTTTTTCTTATCTTTAGAGGGTTGTTCCGATATGTGACTGAAAAGCCTGTTTCCTTCTCAGCAGCAAGAACAAATATGAAGACCTGGATCCTGTTTGATATGCTCCCTAGGAACTGAACCAGGAATTTGGGGATCTTAACACAGAAGTCAAGACTGTGCCATATGAGCTAAAAAATGTGGGTCCCTTAGCTCAAACAACTAGCAGCATCTGTATTGTCTCTAACACTACTCCACCACTAGTGGGAGACAACTCTAAGCACACAGGGTTGAACAAGCATTAGATGAGGGGTGTCTTGGGTAATGTATCTTACCTGTGGAGCTCTAGCATTGGTATTTATTCATTGTTGAGCTTAGCCATTAAGAGTACAGTCATCAGACTGACAGTGATGGGCGGGGAAGCTGCTGGAGTCAGTCACAAGTAGAAAGAGGGTGGTGGTGTTACCTACGATGTTTGTACACATCACAGGATTGGCAGCCACCCAGTTGTGCTGGAAGAGCAGGAAACAATACAGGTCACAAGCTGCAGAAATAGAACTGTGGGAGGAGTTTGTCAATTCACTAGCCAATAACTTCTGCAAGTCAGGTGGGTTCCAGTGTTTGGGAGAGCTGAATATAGGGGGTTCCCAACAGTGGAACAGCAAGAATTACTGCCTGTCAAGATAGTAGAACTGTATGGGTCCCCCAGCCGAGGCTGGGAAAGCAGAGGGTGCTTTAGGAAATGGGTGTGTATTAGCAGAGCTATATTAGAGAAGCCAGCCCTGCAGCTTCTATGCTGTGTTTTAATGAGCATTACAGGCTGGAGGTGCCTTCATTAGCACAGAGAAAGCCTAGTTCAGGGGTTTCCATACTTTATGAGTGTACAACCCTGTTCTGAGAAACCTCATGACCCCAGACTAGGGTTACCACACCTCCAGGTTTTGCTACAACATCGCTGGGCTCTGAGTGAAGCCCATGTTTGTTTAAGTTATCGAAGAACATTAAGGCAGGGCTAACCCATGCCCAAAAGGGGGCAGGCAAGGAAGCTCTTCTGCCCCCTTTCTAATGTGTCCCTCTCCCATTCAGAGCCCCAGGACATCACAACATTCCAAAGTAGGTGTGGTCATATTAGAAAGGGGCAGGAGTCCCTTTGCCCTGCCCCCTTTCTGATGTGGCCCCGCCCCTTTGGAGTGTTGACATCATGGTGCTCTGAAGGGGTGTGGCCACATCAGAAAGAGTTGGGAAATTAATTTCTTTGCCTTGCCCATTTCCATTCTGGCCCTGCCCTTTTCCAGGCCAAAGTGTCTGGGACTGATATTTTTGATCTAGCAACTCTAAGAACACTCCAGAGCTGAGGGATATTGAAATAAGGGACATCCTTTATGTTCCATGGAACTGTGGGGTTTGGAGTAAGGTATGTCCGTTATGTAAACAAGGGATGTCCATTATATTTCATAGAGCTGTAGGCTCAGGAATAAGGGACGCCTGACAACCCCTAGTAAGGTGGCAACCCTACCCAAGACAGCAAAAAGACAAGCAAAGTATATAAACTATCAATTGAGATTGTGGCCCTACCTGCAAGATGGTTTTAACCCACTTGGGGGTCCTCATTCACAGGTTGGAAACCTGTGGTCTAGTCACTGCTGTTCCTGCCCTTTCCTCTGCATCAAGCATTCTGCAACATGCACACAGGTTGGAAAATTATCTCCAAGCCTCTTCGATGTGGCTGATAAGCCAGTCTCACCTCAATAGAGGGAGAGAGCATCCTCTATCTAGAACACCTTTGTCCTTTCATCCATATCAACCATTCACAGCCCTCAGTCAGCGTGGAGAACTCCTCCTGTGCCCCCTAACTCAGTTGTTTTTGACCCCACTGCTGGGCTACTGCTTCCAATCTAACCACATCAGTGGTTCCCAGCTCATATGGGCCTTTCCAGTGCATCTTCTCCCATTCATCTAGCCAAACAGATCAGCCATTGCCAACCGCACTACAGAGCAAAAGTGCCTTCAGTGATGGCACTGTCTATATGCATTCATCTCTGCCTCTGCTGCAGGACTAGGCCCACTTAAGCTCTGCTCCTCTCCCACCCTCCATATTGGCCACTCCCTGCCTTGCTGCAGGGAGGAAGGATCTCTCTAAGGTTGCTCATGCCCATTCAACATATCTATAGTATTCATTTGCAGTCCACAGCGCAAGAAGTTTCTTCAGAGCTGAGGCTGAAACCTTGTCATTTGCTAGGATGTGTTGGGGAAACTTTGGCCATATTACCCAAGCCCATTCCCTTACTAACTGGTGCTAAATATGGCAGGGGGTGATCAGTTCTAGGGAAATAAGTTATTTGTGCCATCAGAAAGGTCGGTTCTATGAATTTTGGGTCCAGTTAATTATTTTGTCTGTGTAGATGTCTCCCTGCCTAATGAATAGGGATGGGCGAACAGATCGCGGTTCGGGTTCGGCCGTTCGGTTTGGCTGCGTTTGTTTCGTTCGTTCGGTTCGGCCGTTCGGTTCGGATGCGTTCGGTTTGTTCGTTCGGTTCGTTCGCCGAGTTCGACTGTTTGGTTCAGTCGTTCGGGAAGTGTTATTATGGGTGTTTTTTTGTTTTTATATGGTTTTTTTGTTTTTTATTGGGTTTTATATGGTTTTCTTTTGCTTTTTATTTGGTTTTTTTGTTTTATATGGTTTTTTAAAATTTATTTATTTTATTTAATATTATATATATATATCTACACTAAATCTAACTGCTATGAACTATTCTAAATGCTATGAACTAAATGGATTATCTAATAAGTACACAGACCTACTCCTACAAACACTAAAACTAAATCACTGACACTAACGCTATCTCTATCACTAAGCTAACTCCTACAACTCTCTACTATCTATCTATCTATCTATCTATCTATCTATCTATCTATCTATCTATCCCCCCCCCATCCCATATCCATATCCAAATATATATATATGGATATACATATGGATATAGATAGATAGATAGATAGATCCCATATATATGGGATGGGGGGTGGAATCACAAACAGAAGAGGAGTCTGTAGTGAAATACATACATTACATACTCAGTGAGTCTGTACAGTGCATAACACAAGGTTTCAGTTTATGGTTTAAGTTTCATTTCATTACAAAACTGAAATGAAACTTAAAGCAATCTAAAAATCCTACTCAACACCTGCTGTTCAGGAACAGTGACTAGCTCAGAAGGTGTTGGGAAGGGGGGAGGCAGATAATTAGTTTCATTTCTTGCAAGCCTCTCCACCCCTAGTACCTGGAAGTCTGCTCCTCAGTGACTGACACCTCCCTGTCATGTTTGACCTTCCAGTGAACCTTTCTTTGCCACCCAAACTCATCCGAACGCAATCCGAACTGACCGAACTGTTTGGCCATTTTGCCGTTCGGTTTGTTCGGTATGTTCGGGTTCAAGTTCAGTCGTCCGAACAGGCCGAGTTCGGGCCGAACTCCGAACTGCCAAACCGCGTTTGCCCATCCCTACTAATGAAGGAAGGAAGGAAGGAATCCAGGTCACTTGTGCAAAAGGGAATGATTTCCCTTTGACTATAACTAATTGCAGCCATGATCCACAAACCGATTACTTCGGAGATTCAATGGGACTATTCCAGATGGAGTAAGTGGTTTGTGGACATATAGGCTGTTTTTACACACCCACCCCCGGCTTGGTGTTCGGGCGGGGGGGTGGAGGGCGCGTCCATGTAAGCGGCCGGCGGTGGGATGGGTGTCCACTCGGTGTTTGTCTGTGTGAACACCGAGCGTGATGGGTGGGGGTGCGTGCACGCTCCAACACAACACCCACCTCCACCCATGGAGCCCTCTGGAAAACCAGAGGAGGCTCCATGGGTGGAGGTGGGTGGGTGTCCGTGTAAAGGGACACACACACACCTCCACCTATGGTGCCAAAACGTCCATCCCCCACCCTCACCCCCGTCCATGTAAAAAGGGCCATAGAGCTATACTCTTCACTCAGTGAGTGAAAACAGACATGCACCTTAACACCGCTTTAAAATTTATTATGCATATTGCAGGGCTGCATAAGGCACCAATACAGCCCTGCAACATGCGTAAGAGGTGTTAAAGTGGAATTATGTGTATGTCTGTTTTCACCCAGTATCAGTGGGAGGTGTATGTGTGACATGGAAGTAAACTATTGTCTTTTGTGAAGGAAGTCTGATTGGGGAGGGGGTGTCCTACCTGGGAGACTTGGTAGATTCAAGCAGTTTTGTTTTGCCATTCCGTGACACTGTTCTTGACCCTGAGGAAGTAAGATGACTCTCCTTATAAATTACTGAAAGGTGCTAATCATTTTCAAGGCATAATCAGGCTAGATTGTGAATTCCTGCCCCAAGATGGGGGAAGTAAGCTCAGACACTTCAAGGAGATTTCTCATGTAAGTGTGGCCACAATCGTGAAGTCACTTACTGTGGAGTAGTCTCACAGACTTCAATGGGACTACTCTAGAATAAGTGGTTTCAGGACTGAGGCCTGTATGAATAAGGGTGCAATCCTGATCCTACTGAAATCAGTGGAACTGTCCTCATTAACTTCATTGGGATTAGGACTGCACCTTAAGAGTTGCACAATTTAGCCAATTCAGCAGAGATTCCTGTCGATCAGGACCATTGTCTACAGATGGGATCTTAATCCTGGTTAATATTTGATATATTTTGCATGTTTTTATTGCATGTTTTTACCATTTTGGGTAAGGCTGCTACATGATGCGTCCTCGGCCTTTTTATGAGGATGCATTGGGTAGCAGCCAGCTGCTCACCCTGCCAAATGTGGTGTGGGGAACATCTGGCAGCCACTGGCCACATGGGGTGATTTCAGACGTTACGGGGCCCATTGGCCCCGTACCGAAATCAACCCATTCGTTCCCCGCCGGGGTCACCC
>QEPC01000856.1:625134-681011 GCA_003113815.1 Sphenodon punctatus
GGACATTCCCCCGGCTAGCCCGGGAAGCATGGTTCAAATTGACCCCTTGTGCAGATTGACCGTGGCGAACATCTGGCGGCCGCCAAACAGACGTTCGAGACACATTGACCACAGGTGGGTATTCACCGTGGTTCACTGTGATCTCGTAACGTCTGAAAATACCCATGGTGTACTGCATCATGTGGTCTGGCTGCCCAGAGTGGGTTAAGGCTGCCCAAGGTGTGGTAGCCTGCCTAAGGCATCTTGTGTGGCAGCACCCTATATGAGAAATGTTCAAGATGTGAATTTACTACATCTTGTCAATACAGTGTTACAGGATCAGGGCCTCAGTGGGATTATTCCAAAGTAAGTGGTTTGAGGATCATGGTGAAAGTGTATTTTTGGGGTGTTGGTGAAACCTATAGATTTTTCCTCACCCAGGTCCACTCAGTCTTTTCTCTCAATAAAGTCAGGTGGGAAAATGTTGGCTGTCACTGGAAACATCAGAGGTTGCATCTGAATTGAGCTCTTACCTAGGCAAAACACATGATTTAATAAAAGAAGAAAATAAATATATTTAAATAATAATCTTCTAAAAGTACCTAGTGTACTTCACAAGGGTGAGGAACAATTGGGACATGCACACTTTGGAGAGAAATGGAGGTTTTTTTAAACAAGTAAGGCAAGGGGGGGGTGTGTGTGTCCATGGCCATTGAGTGGTACTGCTGCAGAGCACCCACTCAAATGGAGTAACTGGGGAGCGATTCGAATGGGCAGCTCCGAAGCAGCCACCCTACATTTGGCTGGTCCCACACGGAGCACTTTCCTGGCAGTGCTCCGTGAGTGGCCATGAGCAGGTGCTCCAAGGCTCGCAGGAGTGCGCATCCATGCCACTCCCCCTTCAGATGGTCATTTGAATGCGTGGCTCCTGGGGCCATGCAGAGCTGCATCTAGTTTAAAAACACCCTGAGGCTTGATTTGCTCAAGGCTGCCCAGCATACCTCAGAAAGCTTGCATACCTTCACCAGCTGTAGTTGGTCCAATAAAAGATATATCACTGTACTACTTTGGGTAATTTCAGACACGACGGGCGTGGAGACCTGCCACGCTGAACCCCTGACTGGGATCCATCTTGGATCCCAGTCCTTGATCAGGCCGTCCGTCCTTTAGACGTGCCAGCCTGATCGCTAACAGGGATCGGGGAGGGGGTGGGGCTGTGTGGCGCAATGTGCGGCTGCTCCCCCAACCGCCCACCCTCGGGGAGACGGGCGGGTGCAGCGGCCAATGGGGCCGCTGCGCCCAATCCCGTATCGTGGTCGGGGCCACGATCTGATTTGGGCCAATGGTAACACACGTTACTGTTGGACCATCCCAGATTGTGACCCCTCTAACCATGGTTCTCGACCTCCGGCTTGCCGGAGGTCGAGAACCTTGGTCAAGCTTGATTCTGGCCAGAGGTTCACCGTGGTGAACCTCTGGCCGGAACCAAACTGATGTTCACGGAAACGCCACCACCTCAGGGAATCCACTGGGATTCACTGTGGTGAAAGGTGTTTTCTTCACGTTTGACATTACGCTTTGTCTCTATCACCACTGCCAGCAAATTGGTGGTAGAGGTGAGAACAGCATCCAAGCCTCCTGGTTCCTGCTCCTCTTGTAACACCACTAGACATGTCATCGCCCCTTTGCCACCCAGTGCTTTTAAAAACCAAGGCAGAATATTTGCCATCCTCAACTAACACAGATGTTGAGATGTTAAGAAGCAGTGAGGAACCCAGGCTCACTCTGTAGCAAGTTCTCTTACCCAGAAGCACAGAACAATTTCTAAGCATATTTCAGTACAGTTGGCTGGCATAGCCACTATCCCTTCATTCCACCTGCTCTTCTATCCAGCCCCTTTATGTAGAGGCTGAACCTTCAACACCGCTGGGAAGCAGAAGCGTGACCTCTACTTTCAGAGCAGACACCGATGCAGTGAGGTACGTGGGCTGATGGCTTCCCAACAACAGTACCAGAGAAGGGATGACTGAAGCTGGGAAATCCAAGCCACCACATATTTTAACTGACTGGATGAGATGAACCCCCCATGAGATTCCCCGTCACCCCCATTCCAACCTGAAAATCACCCCATGAACCCCCAAAACTGCCATACCTTATTACAGAACTGTCTGTATAGGAGAAAGTAAAATACCCCTTAGCAATATGAAGGGGATGTCCAGTCTGCTTTTCCTAATGTTACCCATGGATCTGTATGACAGGACACCAAGGCTAAAAGGGCATAAAGGACAGAAGAGACAACTGGAGACCACAGCCTTGTCTCTGAAAATCCAAAGCCACTGTGAGAAACCTAGACTCCTCCCCCACCTTCTTTTATCTGGAAGCAAGGTCATTAGAAGTCAATCTCTCTGAGATAAAGTGGAGAAGGAAGAGCAAGTGTGAATGAACACATGAAACTTTGTTCTCCTCCCCCTCCCCCATCCCATGACAGTAACATGATAGAGTCCTCTTGTACTGGTCTGCCCTGAGAAGAAAACAATGAGACACAAACTAGTGGTGTAAATGTTGCTAGACTTAACTTTCTATCTGTGTTGTATGATTAAACAAAATGTTGCCATTTGGACAAATGCCTGATTGATTTCTTATTTATTTTTCACACCTTGTTTTTTAAATTTTCCCTTCCCTCTGAAGTCAGCATATCCTCAATCCCACACAACATCCATCCGCCAGCATCACTAGATGGTACAGCGCTGCACTCAGGCAGGGGCCTTTCCAAGTATAACAAAGAGATGAATATGACCTATTAGATCCTATTTTGACCACGGTTGGAATGGTCCCTAGAACAGAAGATGGAATGCCTCTCCCCTCCCCCATCGGGCCTGCCTCCACTCCCAGGGCAAGGGAGAGTAAGGGTGGCTGGAGCAGAGTGGCAGGATGGTGGGGGTTTCTGGGAAAGGAGGTTCAGGGTATTGGCAGGGTCACTAGGGCAGGCAAGCGGTTGCCAAGGCAGGGGGTAACAGGGAAACTGTGGGGAAGGGCTTAGCTGAACCAGGCAGCACAGGATGCTGGAGTGGGAAGAAATGGGGCTTGCCTAAGTGCTCAGTGGGTGGTTGGGCAGGGGGAAGTGGGGCTGCCAGGCCCTGCTGATAGCCCTCTCCCTGCACAAGCTCTGGGCAATTCAGGTGAAGAGGCAGTGGGGGGATGCTGTACCAGCCATGTGCAGAGTGCACATTCCACATGTGCACAGACCGCTCCAGGCCTATGGACCCTGGTACAACTGTAGGTGCTGCACCTATTATACCTATGTCCCTGAGCCTCCCAACCCCCTCCTAATGCAGACTTGTTCCTTACATTTTCTATATTCTCCTGAGTTTTGTGGCCAAGTTGCTTTTGTGCCATTAAACCCTGAGCCACCACCTGAGCTTTGCCTACTCTGATTTTAAATGAGTTTCAGTGATGATGCTTCCACCTTCCTTTGGGAAAATAGTCCACTGGCAGACTGACCTTGTTGCCAGGCAAGATATTCAGCCTGAATAAGCCATTCACTCCATTTAATAGAAAAGATCTGTTGGATAACCTAGTCACTTCCAGAGCAGGAAAGCACTCCTGGAGAAAGAATATAATAGAAGTTAATGGGTACTTTTAGATGGATGCAGAGGCAGCCTGCCCCGAGAGCTGCTCTGGGGGTGCACCCTGCTTCCAGCCCTGCCTGGGTCCACTTTAGATGGACCCGGCCGGTTCCCCAGCCTGTGGTTTGCCTGCATGGTGGCCCTCCCTGCACCATGGAGTTGCAGGCGATCACACGACGCCCAAAGCTTTAGGCTAGTGCCTGCAACTCTATGGTGCTGTCCAGGGCAATGGCTGGCCAGGAGTGGAGCTGCAGTGTGGGTCTACCCATTAGACGGATGGGACAGAAGTGCCACTTTCAGCCAGTGCCCCACGTATGGCCGGCCCGCTCTGCTGCTAGTGCTTCAGGATGTTCATGCGCCGCCGGCAGGGCTGCCCCAGAGCCGGCACAGCCTAATTTGTGTGCACCTCTGGCAGGACACTTTTAAACAGACTGGCCAACCCGGGGGTGAAGCAGGCTGGCACAGGCAGAACCAGAGCTGCTGTCTATCTAAAAGCACCTAAGGTGATATCTTATTCCTAGTGATATTCCATGGAAACTCTCTGAGCAGTTTTTCACACTCATTGGTGTATACTGTTGAAGGGAATACTCTCTCTCAATCATCACTTACAAGCTAAATAATGTTAATATTTCTCCACGAGTCAATGCTCCAGCTCCTATTATCATTTAAATTACACTTCTCTCTATTCCCATAAATCTTTGCACAATTTGCTTCAGGGTTTAAACCACTCTCTAATCTAACTATGAGGATGAGATTTTTGTGGGGCAAATTAACCCCTACTGCACAGTACTTGCGTCTTTCAAGTATTGGGTGTTGCTCACTGTCAGAGACATACTGGACTAATGAACCCTAGGTTGTTATGATTGCTCCTAGGGCTACTTCAGGGAAGTTAATTTTTGCAGTGGAGGCTAGACAGAATCAGCCTTTTCATTTATTTCCCCCTTTATAGAAACATAGCCCAGATTTGCCTCTCAACTCAAGTTCTAGCATAAATTTACACAATCCAGTTTTTCAGGGATGGGAATAGCTCAGGATGAAATCTGGTCTGCTTACAGAACTGGGGTGCTGGATAATGGAGGGTAGTTCCCAGGTCCAATCTCTACCTACTACATTAGCGACTCTTGAACAGTCCTGAGAGGCCCAAAAGTCAGGAGGACAGAACCAGATGATTCAGGACTGCCCCATGAATTTCTGACCAGTGGACAAATTCTTTCTCCAACCCAATGATGTACATTCCTCCTTATGTCAATGTGGCTTGGAGGGGCTTACCTAAACTCTCTATGGAGCTTGGTTAAACCATACCTGGGTGACCAGGAAATCTGTACTGAACAGCTTGAAGCTCCTTCCCCACAATGCTTGTCGGCTGTGCATGCCATTTTCCAAACATTTGACCTTTCTTGTTTGTTTGTTTGTTTGTTTTGGGGGGCAACTCTTTCTCAGCCTCTAATCTGGGAGTGGGTAGCACTGCAGACCCATTACAAATTTAAGTCAGGGTGTCCAAGCGTTGCCAAATGAAGGACTGCACTGGTAACATGGCAGGACTCCATAAGCAGACTTACTGTCATTTAGCTTGCTTAGTTTACCCAGTGTCCATGCTGGCCTCTGCCAAATTCTGAGCGGGAACCTGCTTGAGAATACAGATCAGTATCTCTACTGTGCCTGAGATCTAGTACTTTTTGTCCCTGTCTCTCTCAAAGTCCAAGGTAAGCTTCTCTCTGAGATGATTTTTCCAGACAGAAATCTTATTGGCAAATTATCAAAACAAAGAGGGAGTAAAATCCATTTCAAATGCGAGGATAAGTAAAATCTGCATCCAATCATCCTGATATTACAAAATAAAATTAACTAAACAGGTCTGAATCTTACGTTACAGCTTATTGCTAAAGATACCTGAAAACATATGCATAGTAGAAAAACCTTTACTGGAAATTATCAAAAAGCAAAACTGTTTTTCTATAATCTAGAGTGTAATCTTCCACCAGTAAAGTAAATGGCAAAACTCCCATTGACTTTAGTGGCAGAGGTTTGTGCACCGTTTGATTAATTGTCCCAAGCAAGTAACTGTTTTTCGCCTCTATAAAGAATACATCCCAAAATTTCCCCCCAAAGTACCTTATTTCCCCCCAAAGTACATTATTTATTTATTTATTTATCCCACACTATCCCAAGGGTTCAGGTGAGCTTACAATACATGAAAATAAAAATAAAACCAATTAAAATCCCCTATTGTCTTTTTAATGGAATGGCTGGACTACACATTAAATTTCTTTCCAATACCAGATTCATGTGTTAATCTGTTCTTAAAACAGTTTGTCTCATCTTTCTGCTCCACCTCCACCTTCACAAAATCAGTATTTTTGTACTTCCTCCTGCCCCTTCACATTCATATTTTACCTTTCGGGGGATACCCTTTTGTATGGTGGTTGTGGATGGATGGGGTATGGATACCCCTTCCTGACCCAGGAGAAAGAAAAACTGTGGATTTCACAAACCCTCAAGATGTTTGTTTTCAGGATTGGCGGAGCGCCAGAAGGCAGACTCATAAATGATTCAGTCAAAAGCAGGTACCAGATGTACATTTTTCCTTACATGTGAGATTAGATGCTGTTTATTGGCTGTAGTCATCAGTTAATAGAAAGTTAACATGGTTTTTACCCCTGCAATTATTGTAAATAGAAGGAGTGAAACAGAATATATAGTGTGTGAAGCTTCATATGCCCATGATGATGCCACATTACAAAACTGTCTCCTTCCCTGTTCCCTTATTATGTTTGGCAATTATCTATCTATCTATCTATCTATCTAATTCTATTTGTCTGTTTCTGTGTCCATTTTCTACCTGTCCATTTATCTATCTATCTATCCTATACGTTTGTCTATTTATCTTCTGTCTGTCTGTCCAGACTGTCAATCTGTCATCCCATCTATCCTGTCAATTTGTCTGCGGTCTGTCTATTCTGTCCATTTGTCTCTCGGCTCTAGCCATCCTTTTGTCCATGTCTGCCCGTTCTATCCGACAGTTCGTCCTCGCATCTGCCCGTCCGTCCGTCCTCCCCCAGGTCCCTATTGCCCCTCCCCCCACTGGACGCGGTGGGGGAGGTGCTCGATGAGGTCACGGGGGCGGGGCACGCGGCATAAGGGGGGGGGGTGGGCGGGGCGACCCCGCTCGGTTCCATTGGCCCAGGAAGATGGCGCTGAACGGGAACCACTCGCAGGGCGGCGGGGTCATTGTCCCCAACGGGGAAAGGTACCGGGGCTTGGGGTTTCCGGGATGGAGTTGTGTCTCTTGCCCAACGCTTTGGGGCATCCTGGGGCCAGGGAGGCTGGGCCGAGCCGCGCGGTAATCGGGAACCCCCCGAGCTCACTCCCCTCCCCCCGCGCGCCACCCACTAGGCCTACTGCCCCGCCCCTTCCTCCTAGCCCCACGGAGGCTGAGTGCGACAAACCCACTGTGCTTCGCTCCTCTGGGGATCTACGGGGGCTCAGTCTGTCTCTGCCCCTCTCCCTCAGTCCTCATGAGGCTTAACTTATATTCTGATAAACAGCCCACATCCTGCCCAGCTCTGATTCTAATCTGCCATGTAACCATGACTCCTGCCCCCGTGACTGGATCCAGTGACTGTACAGGGCCCTCTATGTGTTGTGTTTAATAAACTTGAAACAACAACAACAACACGCACGTCTGAGAAGCACTGGTGTACAACACAGGCCCACAGAGTCCCCAGATGGGTGTAATGCACAGGGCCTGCAATGCAGTGAGACCTGGCCTTAAAGAGAATGCTATGTTTAAGTGAACATCCAAAATTAATTTGATGTTCCTTTTTGTAATACAGGAATGGGTATTTGTGTGTCGAACGGGGTCCCTTGCTGCCATTTCGCACAGATTCTCAACTTCCCTGGATCTGGCAGTGTCTGCCTGTGATGCGTACATGTATGTAGGCACATTTCCCCTCTCTTATACAGAGCCTCACTGGGTCGAGTGTGACTGACATAAGGTGTTCTTAAACGGGATGCTACCCAGGAGCCATGCATCCAACTACCTGTCCAAAGGTGGAGCGGGGGGGATGCGTGCTCCTGTGAGCCATGGAGCACCCACTCACAACTATGCACAGAGCACTGTTGAGAAATTCAGAGTGCTCTGTGCAGGGCAAGCCAGATAGCTCTATGACAATGGGTGGCCCCAGGCCCCCTGCTTGTATGAGCTGGGGTGGCCAGCCACTCCAGCAGACTAGTCCACCGCTCATAGGCACTGTGAGTGGGGGACATGGTCTTTTTAAGTCACATTGGCCCCCTTTGGTCTGTGGCAGAGGTAGTGCGTGGCAGCTTGCCTCTGTGGCCAGGGTAGCCACTCTGGGAGCCATCTGCTTGAATCCCTCCCCACACACTCCACCTGAGTGGGTGCCCTGCGGCAGTGCCATGGACTTCCCCATCACCTTGCTTGTTTAAAAACAAGCGTCCCCCAGCGTCTACCTGTGACCGGTATCTGGGTTATCTTAAGCCTAGGGTGATGACTCGCTTAAAAAGTAGTCCTGAGACTCTGGTCTCCTTGGCCACATCCTGGCAAAGCCCCATGAGTTGCTTTCTGATGGCAAATGTTATCAGAAATAGGGTTCTGGCTCTGAATAAACTGCAAAGGGGTCATTTTGTTTTAGCTAGTGCCTGCAGGGCCCAGGGGAGGTAAAAGTGCTCTGTCCAGTTAAATTGCTTTGCCTTTATAAGGAGTTGGAATATAGGAAAATGACAATTGGGATTCTCTTCTTGGGGAACCTTTTTTTATTTGTGTGTACAACAGTAATTTAGCAAGGGAAGAGCTAACTTTTGTGAACATGGTCGTTCAACTAGGAGTCTGGGACAGACCAAGAGACCACGTACCCACTTCATTTTCTGCCATGTTGGAATGTATTGGATGACTGCCAAAAGATGCAGCATTTTTTCTGCCATCCCCCATTGACGCTGGGGTAGGGAATTTCACCAAAGTATAAACAAAACTAGGAAAATGGAGTTTTCCTAGACACGCCCCCCCCCCCCATGAGTTGGGGTGTGTGTGTCTCCACATTGTCCAAGACCCCCCACTCATGGCAGGGTCTTGGACAGTGTGGAGCTCGCCCTGTGGGTGAATGTGGGCTAATATGTGTTCACGTGTCTGCGTCACAGCAATTAGGTTGCATGCAGCACCTCCACATGTACAGGTCTGCCAGCACCATAGTCGTGGGTGGAAATCCTAGAACATCTGAGGAATGACTGCTTCTAACCCTCTCTTGGCTTCCAGTGGGGGTTGCTCACGAGCACAAGACATGCACACTGTGGGGGAACTACCTGTTTACTAGGCTGGACACTAAGAACATATGAGTGGGGGCTGAATGGATGGAACCTAGACTGCAGTGGGCAGCGTCTTGGGCAAGGCAAACAAGAGTGAAGTTGGAGTCACATGAACCGCAGTGCTTCAGACAGATCAGTGACAGAGCTGCATCACAAGGCGTTGCACAAGTTTTCATAACAAGGCAGGGTATAATATGAAGTCATAAGTGAAATCTGCCTGGAACAGGAAAGGCTTTTGAGGGTATTCTGATAATTGCCTATAGTTTGGTAATTAAGCTCCAATAAGTATAACTTTAATATTAAAGTATATTAGTATTAAACATAGTAGTATCTAGTGTCAGAATTTGCTAATGTTACCTGCCTGCTCCCCCCTCCTGCATTGAACTTAAAACATTGATCAAATCTTGTGGCTTGCAGATCAGCGATTGCTGATCTTTTTGCAGGAGATATGAAAATGGACTGATTCCCCACCAAAGTAGATTTTCTCTTTGGCCTAAGTGGTTTGAATCCCATTAATGAATCCACAGCATCTTTCTGAAAGGAGAAAACTCTCAAAAAGTAGATAAAATTCAAGGGCTCTTGCTTCACTAGTGTGTGTCAGAGACAGAGAACAACACACAAATGCTTTCAACCTCTCCCATGCTACCGGACCACAAATGGAACAATTTCATGTTCTCTTTCCTGGTAGATAGCTGGACCAAAGGAGGCTTTCTTCTTTAGTTGTGTATTAGAGTTTGATTCTTGTAAATCCATATTAAACAGCAATAACAAAAATTGCTGACCCTCCAAAGTGGTAGATCTGCAGGCACTGACCCCTTGCATCAGACATCACCTAAACTTAGCTCAACGTCTCCCTACTGAGACTTCCACAAATGGAGAATATTTTTCTCCCTGACTATTCCTCTCAAAAGCTGATCTTGTTTATCCAATATAGATATAATTTGCAGTGGATGCTATCAGACAAAAAAAAAAAAAGTACCGCTTTCCTAGCAGATAATTTACAATCAGGGAAATTTCAAAGCTTTTCAGGGTTTGGGAATGAGCCAGTGGAGCTGGAGCAGTCAGCAATGATACTGTCAATATGAAATATGTGCTGTTCAAAATGTAGCTGTGATTTAAAGTTCTGGCTTGTATCTAACAGCCCTTGATGATAATTCAAAATTTAATAATAAAGGGTCACAGCCATATTAGTTTAGGCCCTTTTATTAAAGAGGGAATCTTTTTACAAAGCTTCCTAGTAGGATTGTGTGTGTTTATCTTTTTATTGAAATGTATCAACAAGGTTTTAAAAATACTTGAACCATACACTGGCCAGACACATTCCCCTTCGTTTCCCCCCTCCTCCCAGGTGTCTAGCCTGGGGCTTGCAGTGTGGATGGAGTGCAGTATTCTTGCCCCCCATGTCTGTACTGAAAGCATGAGGCTGGGACTTGCAGCAAAGGTGAGGGTGCTCCGTACTGCCAAACAGCTGAGTGACTGCGAGTAAGAGAGCACTGCCTGTAGCATGTAAACCTTTATTTTCCTGCTCCAAAAATATACTTGCCAGAGCTGAGCAGGTGAGTGGATTTTTACACCCCTGCATGTCAGTACTGGATGGTGCATTTACAATTGTTGTTTGAAACGGGTGCCTGCCCAGTGGGCATACAATCTAATATGGACAAGGGTGAGGGGAAACAGACAGACACACATTCCCATGTCAGTACTGAATGGTGCATGCAGGAAACAAAACTTGCTAGGAATGACGAAGCCTGCACAGTCTGAAATGGGGGGAGAGTTAGGAAGAGTCAACAACCAATTTGCAAAACTTGATTTTAGTAATGTGTAAGGAATCTCATTATTATTTTTACTTATGTATTTATATAGCGCCAACACCATTCTTTATAGGGCTTTGTTGGCTTCAGTTTCCTGGAGTTCAGTTGAACGGACCAAACGTGGACTGCAGTGGGCAACGTCTTGTTAGTTAACAACCCTAGAGGCAAGGCAAACGAGTGAAGTTGGAGTTGCAGCACTTTACAGTTGTAGAAACGGGTTCCTGCCCAGTGGGCATACAATCTAATATGGACATGGGTGAGGGGACACACACACACTCACTCACTCACTCTTTACAGATGGGGAACCAAGGCTGGGAGATTGTGACTTGCCCAAGGCTACCCAGTGAGTTAATGTCTAGGGCAGTATGTGAACCTGGCTTCCCAGATCCAAGTCCAGCACCTTCTTCACTACACCACACTTGCTCTCATAGAAGTCCAGAAATACTTTATTCTACTTAAATGGTTTATCTTTGGGATCCTGGGAACACAGATAAGGGGTGCGTGTGTGTTGTTTGTTTGCTTTTTTCAACCAAAAAACAGTGTGGTAAGGCCTGTTGCCATCCTCTATTTGTCGTAGTTGTTGGAAGAGCACAAAGACAGTCCTCAAACCACATTATTGGGCTCAAAACTGAACCTTGTCCATAAGTATTTGACCAGCTTTAGTTGTAGGTAAAGTGGGAGTGTATCAAACAACTAATACATCTACTATTGCATATGTTGTAGTGCTCACTTTAATGATTAAGTGACATTTGCCTACTCGTATGCAGACCCATAGGAAGTTTTAGAAGCATGTTTTATTTAAAAGCAATTTTAGATGTGTGGAAATTCTTATGCAATGTAAGACTGAAGCTTCTTGCTACAGAAGAGTTGGCTAGCTTGATCGGAACCGCAGATGGATTAGACATCTACAGTTACCTTGGAGAGGATGGAATAATTTACCTATAAGTAACCAAACCAATGGCCAGTCTTACAGTTGGTTTAGGTCTGTGACTTCTTGGGAGACCTACTGTACAGCCTTTGGTACTAGATTATATGGTCCGATGTCTTTTTCATTCCCCCACTTTTCTTTTGACTTCATGCCATTGCTTCTGAGTAACAATCTAATTACTTTCCCTCCTTGACTGTATACATTTTACTTTGATTGTCTTCCCTTGCAGGTAAACAGCCATACTACATATGTAGCTTTCAATATTTCATACTAAGTAAATCTTCCCTTTGAATAGTAGTTGCCTTGCTTTTCCCTGACCTCCCACTGTCTTTCCGATCTTTCTGACATGGCTGCCCAGAGCTGAATGCAGTATTTCAGATACAGGAAGCAATCTTCTGTCAGGACATTGCCCTTTGCAATTAGTGCAGGTGCAAGACCTGTTGAAGTGAGGCTTGTGCACGTGCTAACTGCTAGCGTATGTACTTGTCTCTCAAAAAGATTTTGCTGATAGTTCTGTCAGGACCATGTAGAGTCCTACCTTAATCTAGAATGCCTCTGAGTGTGCTGCTTGGAGTTGCATTGGCTTTTTTATTGCCCTATCAAATTGCAACCCTGTTTAAACTTGATGTCCCCTATCCGTAAATAAAGGGATTTAGATATGCACTCTGTTATCCCTTAATGGCGTTCACCACTCATACCAGCAGCAGGTCAGCAGCCAGCTTTGCTAGCTTGTCTTTTTACCCCCTCTTCTAGATCTGCCTTATTTTAACTTATTAGTCTGAACCTTACTAGAACCTAGCATTTCCTCAGTTAATCCACTCCCTACTTTCTTGCATGATGCCGTGCTCTTTAGCGTTAGCCTTTGCTTACAGTACTTAGTCATTTATGTGGAACAAGGACACTATTAGCATAGAGTCTAGCTATGAAAAAATAGTTCCTCGTACGTATAGCAGAACTGAATGTGCAATCTAGGTTTTCCTTCTCTCCGAATTACTTGAGTTGGCCACTGGTTGAGATGGGGTTCTGGACTAGTCAGACAATGGCTTTCTCTAATTGTTGCATTTTGTCTTGTCCTGTGTTGTGACCTTTTTGTTTGAGCCTTTTCCATTAAAATAACCATTTACCTTACAGCTGCCTAAAATGTTTTTAGATGCAGGGTGCTAAGGATGCAGTCATTCCATGGTGCAGAGAACCTGTGCCATAATTAGCGAGGAGCAAATATAGAGATTGTGTACTCGGGGGAGAGGGAACAGGATGCATATCAGCAATGAGTCTCTTTACAAAGTGTTGGAGAACTAGTTGCCCGCCCAGTTGTTCTTGCATGTGCTTCTGAGCTATTGCTGAGATCATGTACATCTCTCTCTCTTCCTGCAGTGTTCTCAAGCATTGTAAAGATGTGGAGCTGTCCTTCAGTGATGTGTCGGGAAAACCTGAAATCTTCAGAGGCACTAAGAAAGGAATGCTGTATCTCACCCCCTACAGGGTAAGTCTTGGGAGGAACTGTAATGTGCTTTCTCATGCTCTTGGGATTCTGCTACTAATCTCTAGCCTTGATATTGGATTATGTTTTCTTTATTACCTTATTACCTCCACACTTGAACTACTCTACCATCAAATGGTGTTGGGTGATGCCCCTTTTTATAGTTAGTTTTTTTTAATGTATTTGTTTAATAATGTATTTATGCTTCCTCCATAAGTAAGGTTTGTAAATATTGTGATGGTCAATTGGCCTGTTTTACTTGGTTTTAAGTATCTATGTTTTTGTTTTTGTTTGTTTTCTATGCAATGGCCTTGGGCCACGCATCAAATAAACTTATTCATATTCATTCACTACTAATCATTTTTATAGCACTACTAGGCTTAGGCATCACTTCACAGTCTCAGATTGTGGAGACAGGTCCTGCCTGGTGGGCTTACAATCTAAGATGAACATGGGGAAAGATGGACAAACGCCCACATTCCCATTTAACAATGGTGAACTGAGGCTGAGAGGTTGTGACTTGCCCAAGGACACCTAGTGAGTTCATGCCTAAGGCAGGATTTGAACCCTGGCTTCCCGGGACCATGTCTAGCACCTTATCCGCTACACCAGAATGGTTCTCTACTGGTTTCTAGTCCAGAAGACTTGAAAATGGTCCAGAAGCATTTAGTTATGCGGGGGAGAGAGAAAAATAGGTCATGCTCGTACTTCTTCATGCAGCTAGTGCCAATGCTAGACTGTTCCCTGTGGCATATTTTTTCCTACAGTTCTGTATAGTTATTTTCAGGGTTTTAGCCAATAGGGATTCTGCCATCTCCTTTGAAATACTTGCAAAGTTCTTGCCTCCAAGGATTGGTCTATCCTCTTACTTTAAAAAATAAATAAAAATCAAGCGCATTCAAAATCTTCCCCCTGTTCCCAGTGATGCTGTGATCATGAACATAGAGCATTTTAGCTAATGACATGAGGTGAACTCCAGTGTCTAATTTGGCTTCAGAATTGTCACCACTCTTGCTACTGCATGTAACTCTGAAATCAAATCCTACTTCAACTAGCAGGACACAGTGGGTGAAAACAAATGAGACAATAGCTTGTAATAGCCTGCCTTAGCTTGGGACTCTCACCTGCCCATCTGGTCAGTTGCCACCAGATGTTGGACCACTACTGCCTCAGGGTGGGCTGCTAGCTGCTACAGGATGCATGGGATGGCGGTGGTCGGAGACACAGACTGGGCAAAGGCCTGTTCACTTGGGTTAAACTGGGCTAATGGTTTCCCTCCTATCTGTTATGGGCTTGCCCAGCCCTGCCAGGAGTCGAGGTTGGAGGAGCACCCTCAGACCGCCTGCAGTGTGGAGGAGTGCCCTCACCCCAGCCTGTCAAATAGCTGAGTTTGCTGACTTCCTCCACTTTTAAGTTTGCACTTTCTGGATTTAGTGATGCCCTTTCCCTGGTTAAAGACCGCTATTACTCCCCATTAATCGAATCTCACTCCTGTAACCCCTGCTGGCTCTGCTTGACATTTGCTTCCCTTCTAAAATCTCCCCGTTCTCGCCCCCCCGCCCCAACACACACACCTTCCTCTCTCTCTGCACAGGATCTTCTCTCCTTCAGCAAGAAGATTGATAAACTCCGCCTTGCTGTTTCTTCTCAACCCTCTCTGTTTCCCCCCCCCCACTTCCTTCCCTGCTGTTCCCACTCCTGCCTCTCTTCTCCTCGTCGTCTGTTCTCCTTCTCCCTAGCTTCTCTTGATGAGGTCACATCCCTCCTGTCATTATCCAGTCCCTCCACTTGACCCTTTGACCCCATCCCCTCTCACCTAATGGTTCCCCAACGCTGCACCTTCTCTCCTGCACATCATCATTATTATTATTATTATTATAAACATTTATATAGCGCCAGTCAGGTGCATGGTGCTGTACAGAAACATACAATAGACGCGGACCCTGCCTGTGGCTTACAATCATCAATCTCACCCTCTCTAGTGGGTCACGTCCTTTGGGTTTCAAACATGCCACTGTCTCCCCTATTGTTTAGAAGGCCACTCTTGACCCCTCTGACCTTCCAGCCCCATTTCGCTCCTACCCTTTGCTTCCAGAATCTTGGAGCAGGCTATCCTATATGCACTGTATTGATTTCTTCTCTTCAAATTTCTCCCTTGACCCCCTCCAATCGGTCTTCCGCCCTCTCCACTCTACTGAGAATGACCTCACCAAAATAACCGATGATTTTCTCTTAGCTAAGTCTAAGGGTCTCGACTCCATTCTTGTCCTCCTTGATCTCTCTGTTGCCTTTGACACTGTTGTGACCATGGTTGCCTCCTGGATTCACTATGCTCCCTTTGTTTCCGGGACTCTGTTCTCAACTGGTTCTCTTCTTATCTCTCAAATCGCTGCTTCAATGTTTCTCTTGCTGGTACCTCCTCTACGTCGCTTTCCCTCTCTGTGGGAGTTCCCCAGGGCTCTGTCTGCCCTCTTCTCCCTTTACACTTTTTCTCTGGGTAAACTCATTGAAACCCATGGCTTCCAGTATCCCCTGTATGCTGATGACACGCAACTCTCTCTGTGTCCACTACCACGCTCTCCCCTTCCATACAGTCTCGTATTGCTGACTGTCTTGCTGATATCTCTGCCTGGATGTCTCGTCGCCAACTTGAGCTTAATATAGCCAAGACCAAACTCCTCCTCCCCCCAAAAAGAAAACCCCCGTTCCCCCTCCTACATCCCTCTCAATTTCCATTGAGGGAGTTTCCATCCAGCTGGTCCCTCAGGTGTGTAGCCTGGGATTCCTTTTTGACTCTTCCCTCTCCTTTAAGCCTCAGATCCATGCTGTTGCTAAATCCTGTCACTTCGCTCTGTATAATATTGCTAAAATAACGACCCTGCCTTACTGTTGCCACTGCAAAACCGTAGTCCGTGCTCTAGTCATCTCTCACCTTGACTACACAACTTCCTCCTTACTGGTCTCCTCTCCTCTAATCTCACCCCACTCATCTCCGTTCAACGCTCTGCGGCCACAATCCTCCACCTTGCCCATCACTTTGACCACGTTTGGCCCCTCCTCTCCATCCTATGCTGACTCCCTCTACACTAACACATTTGGCACAAGCTCCTGGTCTTCACCTTCAAGGCTCTTCATGGCCTTGCTCCCCCATATCTCTCTGCTCTTGTGTCCCGCCACATTCCTGCCCAGGAGTTTTATGCCTGCTCACAACCCCCTTGCTCCTCTAAACACCTTTGCCCCTTCTCCCTTGCTGCCCCTTGTGCCTGGAACTCCCTCCCAGGATACGTTCCCTCTGCTTCCTCCCTCCCTACTTTCAAATTCCTCCTGAAAACCCACCTCTTCCATCAGGCCTTCCCTAGCTTGTCATGAGTGAAACTGTGACTTCTTCCCCCTCACTCAGAATCTAGTTCCATGTAACTAAGTGAAGCACCTGCAATTTCTCAACCTCATGAATGTACTTTTGTGTCTCCTGTTGTTTGCCTCGTTTCTTAGATTGTAAGTCCCTTGGGGATAGGGACCTGTCTATGACTATTGATTGTACAGTGTCGGGTACATCGTTGGTGCTATATAAATAATAATAATAATAAAAGTAGTACTGAAAAAGCTAAGAAATCAAGGAACTTATGCTGACTTTATTATTCCAAACTCTTCACTCACCAGTGGAAGGCTGCCATGACTAGAACACAATGCTAAAGCTTTTTGTACTCTGGAATGGCTTGCATATAACATGACATGGGAACCTGCCTTCAGTGGGAAGGAGTAACGCTGGTCCAGGCCACTATCTATCCTCTGCCTTTGTGGCTCTGGCTAAAAATAGTAATGTAACCGAGTTCAGTGTTGCTGGTTGTCTAGATCTGAGTAGCCCCGTGCAAGCAATGCACTCCATCCAGCTTACACCAATGCAACATCAAGGCCACGAGCTGCAGTGTTGCCAGCTGAGCCTCAGACAGCTTAGTAATCTAAGGTTTTACATTGGGAAAATGTCTTAATTCACATGCCAAGTCACACACTAATGCCAAAATTATGCATGGTTCTGCTGTTTGTTGAAATGTAGTGGTTAGAGGTGCGAGTCTTGTATGTACGGTCTACAAAGTGCTTTGGGGATCCTTTCGGATGAAAACTCTGTTGCCATAAAATATCATAGAAGGTCAAACTTATTCCAACACTTTAATTCTTGCCAGGTTTCCAAGCTAATTGCTGCCTGAGCAATCTTGAAACTTCTCCGTTTCACTTGTAGTTTCCAGTCAGTCACTACACCAGAAGTGTTTCTCCTATCTTGCAGATGATCTTTGTATCTAAGGGAAAGGACCCCATGTTGTCCTTTATGATGCCCTTCTACCTGGTGAAAGGGTGTTCCATTGAGCAGCCTGTCTTTGCTGCTAATTATATCAAAGGAGTGATCCATGCAGAGCCAGGAGGTATGTATTTCCAGTTGAAGTTCCAATGTATTCTTAACTCCCTTTGAGTCCTCTTTCAACCTGCTGAACTTGGAAGTTCTGTGTGGAATCGAATGAACTCTTCAGTAGGTAGGAGTGTTTTGTCTAATCCATACATCTCAACCCCTGGACTCTGAAGTAAGGGACACTGACTCTCAGAATGCCAGATAATATGGGACCTCATTTGCATGGCAGTTGCATATATATGCAAATTCAGAGTAGTCTCTTAACTATGAGGCTGGGCTAAAAAAACTTTTTAAAAACAAAGAAAACAATTTTTAAAAGTTAAAGGACTTTCATATTCATACAAGAACCTCTCTCATAAGCCAGATGTAAACCCTTGTCCTGCCAGTCCTTATGTTACAGCTCTATCCCAGCACTTCTCAACTGCAAACCTCCATTCATAATGAGCGTTACAGTTTACACAGCCCTCCTTCCATAAGTCAAACTTGCCCCCACTCGAGCCATTTTTCCTGTGGGGATTCTTTGACAGCTGAGATGCTGTGAGGAGTTTCTCACGGGCAAGTATTAGCAATAGCCCGTTATTGAACAGAGGCTGGTCAAATTTTTTTTATTTTCAAAAAGAAACTTAATCACAACATTAGCCCCTTACACAGGCCAGGTTTGATCTCCTAGCCAGCTGATTTATTTTTTTTCCTCATGAGAAATGCTTTAGAAATCCTAGCTCTACATTGCCTCAAATAGAGATGTTTGTTTTTTTAAATACCAAAGACTGACCGTTTTCTTCCAGGTGCTGGAAAACCCTATTCCTCTCCTGGAAAAGAGAGAGTCATTAAGTCAGAAAACAAATGGGAAGAGAACTATGGGAAGGGCTGCTCTGAACGTGCATGGCTGGTCTGACTCTAAGGGCTGAAGAATCCAACTCCTTGTCCCTGCTGATGGTTTGCAAATTGCTCTGCCTCATCTCCCTTTCTAATCTGGGACTTTGTCCTGCAGTCTCAGAAAACGGCTGTAGATAACTGAGGTGCTGAGTGGGAAGAAACCTGTTGTCATCCAGCTGGAGAGGTTCTGTTCATGTTGGAAATTGTGCTTGGACTCTTAATTTTAAACTGTCAGAATGTAGGGAGCAAACTTACTAAGTAGGTCTGCATCTTCACTGATGATCAGTATCCACATTGAAATTATTCAGTAATTTCTCTGCCTTGTCAACCTCTTTGGGGTTTACTCTTCTTAACCATCTCTGTTTTCTTCCCATTTTCTCTTAGGTGGTTGGGAAGGGCAGGCATCGTTCAAAATGACCTTCAACAGTGGAGGAGCCATTGAGTTTGGACAGTTGATGTTCAAAGTTGCCACTAATGGTAAGCGACTTTGAGAACAGTTTCTCCGTTTTGATTATTCTGGTAACTAGTATCTGGCATGGCTGGGAATAACTGTCAAGAGCATTTCCCTGTATTTAATGATGGTCTGGATCAGTGCAGGGAATCTCCAGCCTGATCCAGATCCAACTCATGGCTGTTTTATCTGGCCCATGGATCCCAGTCCCTGCTCTCAAGTACTGTGAAAGTGTGAGATGAAGACATGCAGTCAGTGAGGGATGGATTCATGATCTAGATGCACCCATTCCTTCCCTTATCCAGAGCAGCCCTTAGATGTCTCATCTACAACTCCTCTCTGGCTCCTGGGAACTTATACTAACTTTTGAAATGGCCCATAGAAGAAGCTTCCCTACTCCTGGTCTAAATGTTGTCTTATCTTCTAGTACCTCTCCTCCTTGGCTCAAGATTCAGCTTTGCTCCATTTGACAAAGTTGCCTGTGATGGTAATGTGATAACTGAAGTGGGGAGGAAAATAGAAAACCAGTGTACCTCTGTGGTATTAGGTTAAGATCCAGTGGCTTGGAATCATGGACCCGATCTTGATGTTGGCTGAGACTAAATGTGTTTCTTATTGTGTACTGTCATTGCAGCTAAAACAGCTCTGTTCAGCAGAGTCATACTTGCTAAATGGATTATTTTTAGCTTCCAGAGGAGCGCCTGCTCAGAATTTTGGTTATGCCTACACTCCTGTACCTGGCGGCTATGCTGTTCCTCCACCTGCTCCAGGAGGCTATTCCCCTGCACCAGGGGGCTATGCCCCACTGCCTGCTAATGGACCATACCCCTACATGTCGCCACAAATGAATGGCTATGGACCAGCTCCGCAACCGATGGGGTACCCTTATGCACCACCTCCAGGTAAAAGCTTCAGATGGGTCTTGTTGCTTGCAATATTGTAGGGTTGCAGCAGTGAGTGAGGCAGAGCAAATGTTGGATGCATGTGGTGGACTGTGGGAGAGACTCGCTCTCCTGGCTGTTTTTCTCCAACTCCTGCAGATATGTGGCACACCTGTGGGGTGGGAGCCTTACAGTTGGTGGGGGTATGCAAGCTTTTGGACCTTGCAGGGTGCTTCGTCAGGCAGGTCTGGGGTTACAAAATGAAGAAAGCAAGCCAAAGCAGAGGTATATAGAGTGGTGCGGGACGTGCCCATTGAACTTAGAGGGAGGGGAGGGGAGGAGATGGAAATACAACCAGCAGTGAGTAACTGTTGATAGTAAATAACTAAACGTTACCTGTAACTGGACAGTGATGGGATTAACAAATGGCTGTAATGTCTGAAACAGAGGAATGAAGGGTGGGGTGGGATATAGGGCAGGTGTCCATTGTTGTTTGAGGGAAGGCAGGGAGAGGAGAGAATGAGCTAGGGAGGTGAATGCAGAGCAAAAGGAGAAATACAACAAAGGGGAGCTATTCATAGTAAAAGATTTAGTTACCTGTGACTGAGACAGTGATGGGATATACAAATTACTGAACGGCAGAGACCTGTGTATGTGAAGACCTGTTTTACATCTCTTGTTCTCACAGGGCCTTGTTCTTTAGGGGTGGGGTGTCCTTGGGGGTGCAGAGCATGCTCTGGATACTGAGCTGCCAGATGTTGGGAGGTTGTTTGAAAGCCAGAAAGGGTGGCTCAGGAGAGATCTTTCCTGTATATCCTGTCACTGTCTTTTACAATGCATTTCCCCTTTTGTATTGTCATCTCCTCGCCCACCTCATTCTCCTCTTCCTCTCCCCTCCGAGTTCAATGGGCACATCCCCCCCCCACTACTCTATATACCTCTGCTTTGGCTTTGTTTCTTCATTTTGTAACCCTAGATCTACCTGACGAAGGACCCTGCAAGGTCCGAAAGTTTGCATACCTCCACCAACTGGAGTTGGTCCAATAAAAGATATCGCTGAACTACTTTGTCTTGATTGCATATATTTGGGACCAACACTGCAAACCCTACTTTCTCTACACTTATTTGTACCAAGCAGCCCATCAGCTGAAAATGCAGTTAGTCCTGTAACAGTTGGAGCTGCTCTGGGCAAGTGAAGACCACAATAGCATGTTCTCAAGAGTGCAGGTGTCTCTGAATAAAATAGAGCTCTAACAGCCAAGTAATAGAATCTTAGAGGTGGACAGTATCTTGAGCGTCATCTAGTCCAACACCGTGCTTGAATGCAGGATGATTACAGCTACATCATCCTTGACGGGTGACTGTCCAGGCTCTCTTTGACACACCCTCCAGCAGTAGAGCGCCTACAACCTCTTGAGACGGCTTGTTCCAATTCCTCACAGCTCTTACTGTTAGGAAGCTTTTCCTTGTATCTAACCAGAATCTACCTTCCTGTAATTTGAGCCCATTGTTTGTTTCTGGTCCTGCTCTCTGTAGCAGCAACGCAGAACAGTTCCTTGCCATCTGCTTTGTGGCAACCCTTTAGATATTTGAAGGCTATTATCATGCCTTCCCTCAGTCTTCTCTTAGCTAAATGTACCCAGTTCCTAGGAGCTGCAGTGGAGTTTGGGATATTCTGCTTCCCATTCTAAACTGTTCTGATGGAGCCTGGCTGCCTAATTGAGGGGATGATGCTACAGCCTTTTAAGGCCAAAGGCATCGTACACATCTTGTCTGATGAGGTGTTGCTCTCGGGGCTTTTACAACAGTGGTGTACAGATACAGGACCAATAGGCCTCTCCTGTGCTGTGTATCTTGTGGGAATGGTTTAAAGTATCACTATTATTATTATAATAATAAACATTTATATAGCACCAGCCATGTGCGTGGCGCTGCACAGAACATAGAAATAGATGCGGTCCCTGCCTGTGGCTTACAATCTAAAAGACAATGTCTCTTCTTTCTTCAGGCATGTACCCACCTCCTCCAGAGATGAACCCCATGTATATGGCACCTCCTCCCCCATATCCTGGCCCTCCTACTGCAGGACCTTCAGCCCCCACTGCTCCTACAACCTGGGTAGAGCCTGGAATGCCAGGTAAGGGAGTAGGGGAGACCACCTGGTTCCATTTGCCAAAGGTCTGAGTCACTTAATAGATGAATTTACTAGTTTGTTCCTGTAGGCTTTCATAAGGCTTTAATTTCTGGGCCTGATATATAAGCTGTTCGCATAGCTGCAGGGTAGCACTGTCACTGATTCTATCCTGGTCTAGCTAATCCTCTGCTATCAGGAACATTCCCAAATTAAAGCTAGCTTTAAAGTGGTAACCATTCCCTGTTGGTGCTATAGACCAATGGGTGCCTATTTAAGAGTCATTTTGAATCACATGGCCCCATTGTCACCTGCTTGTGGAATGGGAACAGAAGACTTGGGCTGTGATCAGTTGGCCAGTAACTAGCTTTCCTTGTTCCATTTCCTAGTATGGAATTAATCAAGACACCGAGCCATGCTAGACTGCAGTCAGTAAAACCTGTGGCTTTCTGAAAGGTGGGCTCAAGTTTGACTTGAAGGATGTGAAAGGGGAATCGTAGGAGGCTGGTTTTGCCCCCTGATCATTTTCAGACCCAGGCTATGAGAGAGTCCAAGTCTCGTGAAAGCACATGACTAGCAGGTGGGAAATATGGGTTCCTGGGACATTGTGCAAGTCACTTCACCTTTCTTTGTATATGGTGCTACCTACCTGGGGAGATGGGGCTTATTAGTTACACATAGCGTACTCTGTGATCTGCGAGAAGCTCTATGTTTGCAAAGAGCTTGGGGAAGTCCTTCCACTGATCTGTTCCTTTATCTTGCAGGTGGCAGCAAAGCAGCAGAAGCTGCTTCCAGTGCATATTATAACCCAGCAAATCCCCACAATGTCTATATGCCTATGGTAAGAAATCGACTGGGTTGCCCTACAAAGCTGGGAACTATTGGGGAGGAGAAAATAAACTTGTTCAGGTTAATCCTGGGCAGTCTGCCATCTTTGACGTACACTTAAATCAGAGTTGAACACTTGCAGTACCCTATTGATCAAAGTCCAGTAATTGCTTCCTCTTGTATCAAAGCATGATACTGGCCCATCTAATTTTGCTATGGGAGATGCTTCCAGAAAAGACTAGGCTATTCCACAAAAAGCACATGTCTGGTCAGTTGTACAGCATGCAAGCAACTTACTCCAGAGTATGTTAGGTTCCCTGGGTCTCTTTCTGGCACAGTTTAAAGGAATGGCTGGTCACTCCACAATCTCTTCTACAAAGATGGCATTCCAAATAACCATGCATGCTTTAGAAGGAAGAGGGTGCTAATCACTGCAGATTCTGGAATAAAACTTTAAAACAGAAAAATCCTAATCTGTACAAAAGCAGTATACCGAGTTTTTCACTTACGTAGGTCACAGCCAGAAGACGGGTTGAGAGAGTTTGGGGAGGAAGTAATATGGGTTCGTGGCTTTGTTCTTGGGGCCGTATGATTATGGCAAGATGTCTTGTAGCTGAAGAAGCCTAAATCAGCAATGCACGACACTGTCTGAGCTGCATTTCTCTCCTCATTCTAGCAAAGCAGATATTCTAAAGTGCATACAACTAGCAGATTGAGGATTGAAATAAATGTTTAGACTTGTCATGTAATAAATTAGGGGACTTTTAAAGACTATCTAAAACTCGTATCCTGTGCCCAGAAGAGCTTACAACTTAGAGAAAACCCAATGTTGCTACAGAAAAAATAGAGTTGGGGAGAGAGGTTGAGAGAAATGCAAGAATTAAAGCCAAATGCTATGGCTGGCATGGGAGGTGATGCTCATACTTTTGATGGGTGCTTGCTTTGACTTTGTCTGCACTTCAGCTAGGCTTTATTGGAAGCACTATAGGAACTACCATGAAGAACACTTAAGGGTAGGGTGGTGCTGGCTTTGTCACGGACTCGGTTACTTTCTAGAGAAGAGGTAGGGAACCATTTTCTTCCTGTGGACCACTTTGAAAACCTGTACAAGCTCCAGAAGCTGAATAGGACTTTGGGTGGGGGCAGTTAAGGGGTGTGCTCAGGATAGGGAAAGGAAAGGATCTGTCCTGCATCCATCCCCCTAGCCTTCAGTGTATGCTTTTTTCTCTGTTCCCTTCTGCCTAGCTCACTCTTTCAGTGCTGGAGGGTAGAGATTGATCTATGGTCCAGATTCAGTAATTGGAGAGGGGCCAAACAAAAAAGCTGTGGGCTGGATTTGGCCCACAATCTGGAGGTTCCCCACTCCTGTTCTAGGGTGAAAGAGCCCAGAGTGGCCAAGACAAAGTGTTCTTGGAATGGGCAAGGACTAGGTACTTTCCAGGAAGAACTACTGCTTAAAGCAGACAGAGTCCTGACTAGAATGGGCCTGGTGACTGACTGACTGTACCCTTTTATTTTCAGGACCAGCCTCCTCCCTATACACCACCTAATGAAAAAAAGAACAACTAACACAAGGAATCGCCATCCTCCCATGATCTCTCTCCTGAAGACACTTCTGTTATCGCCACCCTCTGTTTTACTTCTCTAGGTTTCTGTGTGCATACAACATGCCTAGTGCGGCGTGACTGTTAAACACCCACCTTTCTTAAACCTTGTGTGGCAATACAAACCAGAGAGGCAGCAATACTTTCCTGCCTGCTAGCTTTCTCTCCCTGGGCAGATCCTGACCCTTTTTAGAATGCGTTTCTCCCTCACTTTGAAGGGAGAGGTGAATTGTTCTTAAAAGCAGTTTTAGATCAGCAGATGAAGTGCATAATTTAATTAGGAATAAACTCTTAAGATTCTGTGTTTGAATGAAGTGAAACATTTTCTGATAGTAGCTTTTAAATTTACTCTGAGCAGCAGTAAGACTGAATGGGCGTTATGCTTCCATGTTTCCCCAGAGTGGCATGGATGGGACATGTGAAGTATCAAGCGGCACCAAACTTAAAACTGCAAGACTGGATTCTGGAAACTGCATGCTTATGTGACATGCTGGAGACTTGAACATTCACCACAATTGGGGTGAAGATAGGAGTGGATGATTCTGTTCCTTGAACTGATCTGGGTTAACTTCTTAGGGAAGAGAGGTAGCTTCCTGTTTGGGGTTGCCCCTGTGGTGATACAGTCCGGGAAAACTCTCCTGTGAGGCCTAGATAAATGAATCCTTTGTTGACAGGTGCATGGCTATTGTTTTTTCTTTGGTTACGGTCTAACCAATAGCTAACCATTGTTGGGAGCTTGGAAGTGAGGCTATTTTGCTATCTGCCACATCTCTTGTTACTATCCTAAGTCAATGCCCATTTTTTTATGGGTAGGTTAAATGATGCAGAGATGTTGGGCTGTGTAGAAAACCAGTGGTGTCTGGTTCCTCGGCTTCTGTTGTCTTTGGAGAAGATGCTCTCCTGCCTTGATGCTCTCCTGCCTTGTAAGTAAGGTACATTTGATGGAGTAGGGAAGTGTTCTAGTGAACATCTGAAATACATGGAAGCCAGATCTTCATTCACTGACTATTAGTGGCAGATGGAAGACTTGAGTGAGATTCATATATATGAACTGGAACCAAGTGTTGGCTCTGTGAAGACAACATTGCCTGTGTCACTGTAGAACTGAAAAATAAAGTAGGGTTGGGTGGAAGTGGTGTCTGGATTACTGTGTTCTGAGCAAGTGACAAGAATGATGAGAGTGGAAGCCAATCAGTGTCATCTTTTTGTTCTTTAAAAACTGGCCCCACCTCACTGCACCAAGCAGCCAAGCTCTGAGTGCAGCAGGGAGGTCACTGCTCTGTGATAGGCTGTACTCCACCAAGGAGAGAATCTTGGGCAACAGCCTTGCTAGAGGGATGGATACAAAGCTAGTCCCTTGCTCAGGCTGTTGAAGAGAGCTGAAGCCAAGTGGTAGCCTGACTTGAAATGCACTATGTACTGGAGGGGTCTTGTCCCCTCCCCCCACATGCAAATAAAGCCATGTTTGGATGCAGGCACATTCACCACGCTATTAGGGTGAAGACAGGACAGAGTAGATTATTCTGTTTCTTGAACTGATGTGGATTAACATTTTAGGGGAGAGAGGTAGCTTCCTGTTTGGGGTTGCCCCTGTGGTGATGCAGTGTCCTCTTGCAGTCAGTGTTCTTGAAATGTGGATGGTCTTACTAATTTTCAGCTGTTACTGGGAATGGTCTGGCTCAGCTGTGACTTCCAACCTGTTTGTGCCTCTTCCATTTGCTCCATTAAACTAGTGGGAAGCCTCCTGATTACTCTTCCCTCCCTTCATCTCCATTCCTTTCTCACCCAAGTATTGCCCCGTCCTCTGTATCTGCTAGAATTGTATTGTACCAGTGAAGCCCACAAGTGTGTGTTTAGCTTCCTTCCTCTCTCCCTCTCCAGGGACAGACCGATATTACTCTGAGTAATAGCAGTATGTGAAGAAGGAACTTGTTTTCTACAAAACCCTTTTTAACGTGAATCTGAGAACATTCCACTGTGAATGTTTAATATTTTTTTGGATTGCACTTTAATACAGAATCATTGGAAATCTTTGGTCCCGTCTCTCTGTTTTGGTTGTGTTTTTGATTTGGTGATCTTAAATTTTCTGTTCAAGAACTTAGAAGATCACACTATAAATTCATGTAAATAAAACTAAGTGATAAGTGGCTGACTATATGTTGCTATAGTTCAGTAAATGGCTAAAAAGGCTGGGAATCGCCATTAGTCTTATGGCAGACGGGTAGGTCCTTATGTCTAGATAAATCCAACAGCTTCCTACCCTTCATGTGCTTGATGTAATGCTGTAAAGATCAGTCCTGCCCTTGGAGACCTGATCCGATAGGGGATAGGCAGATGGGGGGTTGCTGGCCTTTCCACCCTTTCAAAGTGCTGAATGGCCAGGGGGTGGCACTTCTTCCAATTGGGGAAAAGGTACACATGTCTGCATCAGCCATTCAGGACCCAGCAGGTGGGAACACTGATCTAAAGAAACTGCAGTTGAGGTGGTTATAGCTGTCCATGCATGTTAATGGTTAGGTATTGGTTTGCTAGCCCTTATGCTTGATCACCGCATAAGAGCAGTTTAAAGGCCTATGCTGTGGTGGTGCAGGCAGCAAAGAGGCAGTTCTTTGCTGCCTTAATTGCATCTGCAAAGTCATGTCCAGTGGAGCTTTTCCAGGTGGTGAAAGGCTTGGTCAGTCCTGCCTGCCTCCACCTGGACCTGGAGCAATCCAGTGACTGCTCTGACTGGCTTATCGAGTACTTTGTAGATGAGCTCTCTCGCATCTGCCACGATTTCAGTACCACAGTTATTGCAGAGGATCTTCTTGGGGGTATGGATGCCCTGTCCTGCCTGCTGATGTGGAGTCCTTGATGGGAACTGTTCATGCCACCACTTGTGAACAAGACCCATGCCCATCCTGGTTGGTGAAAGCCAGGCAGGAGACGTTACGGCCGTTGCTGGCTGGGGTGGTTAGTGCCTCCCTTCGGGAGGGCCGGGTGCCTGACTGCCTGAAAGAGGCTGTGGTTAGGCCCCTGCTCAAGAAACCATCTCTTGACGCTGATGCTCCTGTCAGTTATTGACCAGTCTCTAACCTCCCCTTTTTAGGGAAGGTTGAGTGGGCTATGGCACGGCAGCTCCAGGAACATCTGGACTGCACCGGTTTCCTTGATCCTTCTCAGTCTGAGTTTCGGCCTGGGTATGGTATGGAGACTACATGGGTGGCCTTGGTTGACTATCTCCGTCTGGTGTTGAACCAGGGTCGTCAGACCTTACTGGTCCAGCTAGACCTTTCGGCTGCATTCGACACAGTCTATCATGAGGTGTTGGTGACCCGCCTGCGGGACCATGCTGGGATTGGCGGGACAGTCTTGGACTGGTTTCGTTCATTCTTAGCCGGGAGAATGCACTGGGTGGTCTTGGGACAATGTATGTCTTCCCCCTGGGACCTCACGTGTGGAGTCCTAGATCAAGTGTAAAACCGTATCAACTTTGACAGAACAGATCTTAAGCATATCCCATAAAGCTAGAGCTGCTTGACCAATAAGCAAGAGCACTATATTTTTAAAGCCACCTCCCACCTCTAAAGAAAATCAGTCCTTAGCCTTTGGTTTCAGATTCACAAGCCTGATCAGACTGATGGTGGGCGAGGGCTTGGGGAGCCTGGGAGTGGTTGAATCTCCTCTTGTTGTGGGGGTTTGCCCTCCCATGGTCTCTCAGGTGCGGAGTCTGGGTGTGCTCCTCGATTCACGGCTCAGCCTGGAATCTCAGGTTGTGGCCATGGCGGGGAGTGCTTTTCGGCAGTTACATCTTGTCCGGTGGCTTCAGCCAGATCACTGACTCTGATCTCACCAGCCATCATTCCTGATGTAAACTAAGGCAAGTGTGTGCACCTGGGACCTTGCATCCTCGTGAATGTTACACTTCTTGTCTGTCTCCCACCCCTGTCTCTCAGATTGTAAGCCCTAGGGCAGGGACCGTGTCTATTAAATTACTTTGTAAAGCTCCAGGTACATTGCTTGCGGTATATAAATGCTTGCTAATAATAAGGCTTTGAAATGATCATGCCATTTTCAGCCATTCCCATGCACTTTGAAGGCAACCCTGTCACAACTTTATGGCAATGTAAGAAGCTCAAGTGAAGGGCAGCTGTCCTGTCCTATAAAGCCAAGGAGTCTGATCAGGCTTGTGAATCTGAAACCAAAGGCTAAGGACTGATTTTCTTTAGAGGTGGGAGGTGACTTTAAAAATATAGTGCTCTTGCTTATTGGTCAAGCAGCTCTAGCTTTATGGGATATGCTTAAGATCTGTTCTGTCAAAGTTGGTACGTTGTTACACTTGATCTAGGATGTACAGCTGCCCCGTTGTTGCCTCAGTTTTCTCAAAAGGAAAGAGTGCTATGTGTTCTAGCCAGACATGGTCTAACTAGATTAGGGCTACTCTCTTCCAAATTGTAGAAACTGAGTTTACCCTTTGTTTTAAAGCCTGGCTAGCAAAGCAAGTATTGTAAAGACAATATTTTATTTATAAATGAGAACATGACCAAGAATATTAAAAAAATAAGCATAGTTTACTTAAATTCAAATAAAAAGTATCTGTAGCTTACATAGAATGATACTGGTACTTAGTCAAAGTTACATGATCTAAACATTTCTATTTTTAAGACAGCCCTGAAGCTTAACATATGCTTAATTCATTGGCTCAAATGTATCAAAAAGAAGATAATTTGAGATTACCAGTTCTATGCCCCTCTGCCATTATGATGAGAAAAAAGATCCCAGTGTCAATCCAGGGACCTCCTTCTAAAGAAGCAAAGAGAGTCTCTGTTAAAGCAGACTGGCAATCCTGAGACGCTGACGACATCCGTTAGTATGGAAATACACAGAACTCCAATTGGTTCTCTTCAATATTAACTGCTGAGTTACTTAAAGAAAACTTGAACAAAGAACTTCAGGTTCCCTTCAGAATTAGTGTCAGATTACAGAGGAAACTGACCACAGCTTCAATGTTTAACCAATTAGTTGAAGCAGCTGTGCCTGCTAAGAAAAGCTAAAACTTCTAACTTTCACTTTGGAGATAGTTGTGCCTGGCCTCATTAGTCATTTAGACATATAGACCGATAAGGCCCTTGTTCTTGCATCTAACTTAGCAATTATATCTATTTCCTAGGATATGGTGAAAAGTTCACTAGAACACATGCTGATAAGGCCTCAGCCTGAACCAAGGCACAAGGAATTCATATAGACTGATTCTAAAAATCAATACATTGGATACAAATTAATACAGTGAAACAAGTTCAATACAAGTTATCAATACATTGGGCACAGCTGGCCAAAAACATATGCTTATAATAGGAAATACATGACATAGCATTATTCCAGTGAACGCTATTGCTGTGGTGTATATAGAGAAGAGGGTGCTTGAAGCTTCTGTTGTCACTTTAGTCCTATCACTTGCTCCCCCAACACCCAAAAGGATGTCCAAGAACCCGTACAATGCTGTTTCCCAAACTGCACATAGGGCAGCTTGGGCTGGGTCTTGCACTTGCAGTAGTGGGAGAGGAAAACCTACTCTGCTAAACAGCTGACTGGTAAGGAACAAGCACCTCCTTCCTTAAGTGCAGGGGTGGGGGAAGGTAAGCTGCCAGGCAGGGCAAGGACTGAGTCATGAGGTGGCGCAAGCTTAAATCTGCGAATCCATGATGTTGTATGGGCTAGAGGAGAAAGGTGTACACTGTTCTGTAAGCCTCTTGTACTGGGAAACATGAGAGTCCTGCCTTCAGTATATCCACTGCCTGTTCAGGGGCTCTTTTCTAGCATAGCTAAACCCTTGCTTATGAGAGCTGGAAGGAGGCATTTTTTTTTGTATAACAGTCTGGGTCTTTAAGAATGGCAAGTCAGCACTTGAATACTGGCCATTCAGAGGTTCTGCAAAATGTTATGCTGCCCAACTCTCCCCCATCTTGCAGTGAGATTCAGAAAATACAACCCTCCAGTGTTATAAATCCTGGTTGCTTTTTCTGCTGGGAGAGATGATCTGACATGCATAAGGTAAAAGACTACTCTGTCTAAAGAATAAAATAATGAATTTAAGCACAGTTAAAAGTAAAAAAGATTCTAAGTACAAATGATAAACTAATACGGCAGTGATGTTTGACTATCAAGCACCAAACTTCTTCCTGTTGCTATTTACAAGATGGACCATTTGAAAATTAGTACAAGCTCGAAAGGCAGCATAGAAACTTGGGGGGAGGGGGGTGCCTAAAGCGTGCACTCAAGAAGGTTCAGATCATGGAGCTGTGCCCTGGATATGTCAGTTATCCTTGTGTGCATACCGTGATCTCAGTTTTTCCACTGCTAGGGATAGGAAATGGATCCAGGAACTGGAAAGGGGCCACAGAAAAACTAGCCGCAGGCTATGTTTAGCCTCCAGGCCTGAGGTTCCCTACTCCTGCTTTAGAACTTATACCATTGAGCACTTAATCCTAAACTAGTACATTGCAAGTAAAAAAATTGCTACTACACATGGTCTCTGAGCTATCAGTTAAACAAAAAACAAAACCCTGATCCCTCTGTACCAAAATAAGCACAATAGCTGGAACCATCTTTTGTCTCAAGTGTGGACAATCAGGTTAAAATGAGTCTTTGGGACTGCCAGGAGCATAATTCTTTCTGTAGTTTAAATAACATTACTGGAAAGTAGAATATCTTCAAAGAACCCTTGCACTGCAGGTAGCTTGCTCCGGTAGAAGTAAACACCTACCTGACCTTTTGCTTCGGCAGAAGGCTTTTCAGGAAGGAGGGGAAACTTCCTTTACCCGCCTCCCTAAACAAAAAGTTTTGTTACAGTACAAAGAGGGGGGACTTTTTTCCTTCCTGACATGAAGTGTCCTATCCAGTTCAAATAGGAGTAGCATTTTTATGCCACACTCACACTAAAGTTCAATTAAATTCAAAAGATGTGCTTCAGAACAAAATATGAAAATGTTGTAGCCCTAGCAGTATATTGGAGGTGAAGGTTGTTTATAGATTCCAGACAGAAGGCAGCTCCTCCTCCCTGAAAAATGCTGCAGTCCCCTTTATCTCAGCTTGACAAATAAGCTACCAATTCCAGCAAACTGGAAACTAGTCTCTAAATGGCTTGGGGGGTGCACAAATGCTTGTGAAGCAGGCAATGTGCACTGTTTGAACTTGTTATCCTAGTAAGGGTTGGAATGATGCTGTATGCCTCCAGCACTGTGGAGATGTAAAATGTTGCACTGGTCAGGCAGAGGGTTAGGAGCTATTTCTAGGTTTTTCCAGAGCATTGTTACTATTTGTCTTTACATTCCCATGTGAAGATAAACTAAGCTCACCCCAATAGAAATGTCAGACTTGCTACTGTTTGTAAGGCACTTTGCAGGTAGTGTGTGGATTAATAGTAATGACACTTATGGAAGGGTTGCTGCTATTCCTAGTTTACACAGAAGGGGAAACAAGACACTGCTTCAGCAGAGAACTTTGTCACTGCTCTAATTTCAGTGCCAGGCTGTCTGCCTAGAGAGTGCTCTGCCTGGGCATGGTATAAAAAGGTTCCAGTATGAACACATTACAAAATGGGCCATTATAATAACTAAAGATAATGCCAGATATTGTAATTCCACAATTTTGGTAATGTGCAAATGCAATGATCTGGGGTCGTTGTAAAAGCCACAGTTGGTGGCTCTTATAATGACTGGAGATTTTTCAGGACAAAAGAGGAATAGTGAATTCACACAATACAAGAATTGCAGAATTATTATACCCAGTATTAACTTGAGTTTTATAATAGCCTATTTTGTAATGTGCGAAAGCCACCTTTCAGTATAAAGAAATCATGGAAGAGTCAGCCTGCAGTCACCCATATGACAACCTGGCTTGAGATCACTGGTCACAGGTGGTTAAAACCAAGGCCTTAGTGGCAATCAAGCTAGAGCTAGCCCCAACTCCTCCCCCCCAGGTAATGAAGAAAGTGTTGAAGGTTTAAGCAGGAGCAAGTTCTCCCTGAGTTACATACATGCTGGAGGATCTCAGCATGCTGACAATCAGTAAAGACTAACCCTCATGAGGTAGCCAAGTCATCCCTGTTTTATATAGAAGGAAGTGGCAGCGGAAGCAGAGACTAAATGGAAATCACCAGCTTGCACAATGTAAATTATCTAAGCTTTGTTTGCATGCAATGGCAGTACCACTAATAGGACTTACTTGCACATCACCAAGGAGCCTGTACTCCTAGAGCTACGGCTTCCTGTCAAGTCAGCCAGCTCTCTCCTGGTCTCATAATGAAAATGGGTAGAAGTCATTCCTCTTCTGTTGATTCACAAAGCTGGTGGGCTGATCCAAGTACATAGTGGGGTAGAGGTACCACATGACCACCCCAGAGGGGTTGAGGATGACTGTGAAGTTAGCATCAGCCTTCAGACCACTGATGATGCCACCACTGTACACATCTTGGGCCTGGAAGAAGCAAGAGATAGCTATGATTGATATTTCTGAACTTATGTATGCATACAACACATACACCTACCACTAAAGTAGCCTCCTCCAGCAAGCTAACTGTAGAACACAGTAGCTCTACTTAACTCCAATACTGTACCCAGAGCGGCAGGGGAGACTTTAGAGCAACAGAATGCACATCACCACCAACTGGGCACCTAGGAGACTCTAGGGCATAGCCAAGTTCTTATATGCCATAGGCCAAATTCACATGTCAAATATGGTGCCCACAATTTAATGGTGGGAGGGCAGAGTTCAGACTAAATATCCCCAAGATTCACCAGCACCCTAAATATCCTGGTTCTTGAGCACAGCACTGACTGCAAAAGGTGGAAATTGTCCTGTCACCTGTTGTATGTAGTGGCATGAGGAAGGCACTTCCTGGGCTTTGCCTGGTGACTTGACACATGCAAAGGAGGACCTACCCACTGGAATCAGTCCTACCTGCTAGCACTGTTGGCACCTTCTCAAGCAGTCACCTAACATGACCGTAGAGCGAGACCACTGGACGTTTGGTATCACCCTTCCCCACTAGGGGGCAAGGATGCTGCAGTTGCTCACTCACACCCAAGGTTGCAGTTGCCAGTAATAATTCCTGGTATGACTATCCTGAAGCAGGGATGTTGCTAGAGGCATGAATTCTAGAACCAATGGGTGGCTGAAGCTGGGTATGTGATCACCAGCAGTAACACAGTGGTGTGAGACAAGAACATCTGACAGGTCTGGGAAACAGGAGTCCTACCCTACTGCTCCCTCGTGTGTGTGTGTGTGTGTGTGTGTATTCCTGCTCTGGTCCTGCATGACAGACCTCCCAGAGAGCTTGGGGGCTTTAATGGCAGCCATGCTGGAAGGCAAACGGCCCACTTACTGCTCACCTCATACAAGGCATTGTCTGTGAAGTTGAGTTTGGCGAGGGAGGTTGTGTAGCGAAATGGCATATACGTCCTCCGGCTGAAGAAGACCAAGGCGTTGGCTGAGTCAGAAAGCGGCCGCAAAAACACCTCAATGCGAGACTTCTCCTAGGAAAGTAGAGGGAGGGGAGTCTGTGCAGTCAACTGGACCAGCTTCTCTGGGCCACCTCCAAATCAACACAAGCTCAAAAACCCTCCGACTGCCCAGAGGCATTGGGTGTCTGCCCTGCCAGATGCTTGGAAGCAGATGTAAGTCTCCAGTGTGTGAGGGGAGAAGACGGGGGTTGCTTAATGGCCTCTATGGTACTAACATCAGATTCCAGGGCCCTATGAACCTGTTAGAAGTCATAGGACAGAAAATGAGGGGCCAACTAAGCAGGTGACTTTTGTGACCCGTTCAGAACAAAGTATTTTAATCCATGCTTTCCCTTCAGAGGAAATGGGCACCTGGCTAGACATTGTGGAGACCTTCCCAACATTACACTAACAGCACAATTCCTAAAAGGATCCCAACGGCCTGGGCCCCACCTACCTACAGGACTACCTCACCCTCCGGATCCTGGATCGGCCCCTGCGGTCCGACGGGTTTGCCCTCCTCAAGGTCTCCTGGGTGTCAACCATGAGGAGGGCGTTTTCTGTGGTTACGCCGCAGCTGTGCAACCGTTGGAGGTCCGCTTGACCACCAACCTCCCCTGTTTCCGTAGACAGTGTAAGACCTGGCTGTTCCACTGGGCCTTTGCCAAGGGAGATTGGGTGGGTGGGTTGGGAATGGGTTCTTTTAATTTGGAGATTTTAGGTTGTTTTAAATTGTATTTTAGTTTGTTATGGATTTTAAAATGTTGTTAGCCACCCCGAGATGCTTATAGCAGGAGGGGGCGGCATATAAATCTTAATAAATAAAGCGTTCAGTACCAGTACCACCGAAATGAATGGGATTCATGCCAACACTAAATGCTCTATGAACTGTGCTGCCTGTCTATAAGTCCCCAGCTCCACAGCTGCGGTTTCCTTTTCTTCCTGCAGCTCATCTGCTGTCCATACAATCCTTCGCAGTCTTCCTAGTCTCTCCCTCAATGGCCCTTGTGCTATCTGGCTTCCTTGCACCCCCCTGCCAAATGCATGCCCTCCCTGCCCCCCTGCTCTACCTTAAGGATTCTGCGCCCCTGGATTCCCAAGGGATCCTGATTGATCTTGATCATGAGGCGATTCTGCAGGATCTGCTTGGTGCTCTGGGGGAGGGTGCGGAGATCTGTGGACATGAAGAGGGGCGCAGCCATCATGGTCCACAAGGCCATCTGGGATCGGGACTGTTCATAGCTGAGCCCAAAGTTTCCAATGATTAGCTGTGGAGGAAGAGAGAAAGGATGGCACAAATTAGCAGGCAGACAGCTTTAATCAGCAGCCAGTTCCAGCCCACTAAGTGGGAAAGAGGAAGTGGAGACTGATGGGCTGTTGTCACTCCCCTGCTAAAGTTGACCAGGCAAAGGGATTTTAAAAGGAGTTTTCAAGCATGCTAGCTGCTAAGTTGTGTATAACAATGTGCGCGCTCAGTAATACATTTTTAATACACACCCTTATTCCTAGTCTACACAGGGCCTTTCAGGGGATGGGCACCTGGAAGACTCCAGGGCATGAGTGGAGAACTATTCCCTCCCAGGGGCCACTTTGAAAGTTAATACAAGCAAGGCTACTTAGAAGTTGGGGACAGGGGCACATAAGGGGGAAGGGGAGGCTCCAGATCATGGATCTCTTCCCTGTCCTTGTGTGCATGCTCCATCTCTGTTCCCTTACCCTAAGTTAATTTTTTAGTACTTGGAGGCAAGAACGAGATCCAGGGCCCAGATCCAGGCAGTCCAGAAAACTAGCCTCAGGCTTCACTTGGCCCTTGGGCCTAAGGTTCCCTATCCCTGCTCTAGGGAATGCTACAGGGTGGCAAGAGGGCTGCGTTAGCTTAGTTTGTGCATACCTCTGCAGAGGATTAACAACTCCCTGCCAATGAATCCCTCCCTGCCATTCCCAGGTCTTGTTCTGCAGCTGCTGCCCAAAGGTACCATGTCTGGGTCATTCCAGTGGCCAGGACCAGCTGCCAGCTGCAACACATCCTGATTCGCTGAAAACCAGTCCACAATGGAAAGGACACTGTCCCAAGAGTCTTGAATGTCACCATAGTTACGCCAGAGGTTACAGATGTTTGCCAGCAGGGTGTAGTTCACCTGGAAAGGAACAAGATGGGAGAGAGGATGGGCACCCACAGATCTCTGGTTCACAGCCTCGGTTATAGAACCAGGTGCAGTTAAGGGAGTGAAGATAAAAATACCACATTGTACTGGTCACCACCAGTTCAGTTGCCACTGGTGAGACTCATTAGTGTGTCCAGTCCTGGGAAACTCTCAAAAATGTTCCAGTGGATTGGAGTCAGTCCAGAAAAGAGCAGAATGAAACAATGAAAGGAGAGGCCAATTTATGGTGAAAGTCTAATATCTAGGTTGGCTAGCCAACCGGAGAGAAGGCAAGAGAACACAGCGATCATCTAAAAATCACTGATCCTGAGCGCCAGATCTCAGAAGAATGGAGCAAAGCTAAGCAGTCGAAAAGATGACAGCAGGTTTTGGGAAACACCTCACGCTGTTAGAAGAAGGGGCGGAGCACCCCATTGCTAGAGTCCTTTTAGAATGGGACAGGACAAAACTCAGGGGAACACATGATTGGGATCAGTTCTGAATTGGCATGAATATGGGTGGTCAGGAGCTGCTCTACAAGCCTCTCTTCCCTCTTCATTTTCTGCAAGTTCCCTGTACATGAAGCACTTTTCAGGGGTTTCCTTCTATTAGTGATGCCTCCTAAATAGCAGCACTGCTCCTTCCCTTCTGGCTCCCCATTCTGCCATCTCTTCATATGGCACCACCCACAGCATTTACAAATAGGTTATGTTTCCTTCTGCTGATCAGCATCAATGGGCTCAAAGCAACAGGCTATTTGGGGGGGGAAATAGTATTAGGAAAAGAAAGGGACATGGGTCCATACCACTCTCTGCAAGTTCTCCCTGGGGTAGTCAACTGACATGTCAAACAGACCAAGAAAAATTAAGTGAGCCCCAGCATCTGCCAAGTAAAGCCTCACCTTGGGTGGCAGCCCTCCCCGATATGCTGGCCAGCTGCAGGAATAGGCAATAGGACGGCCCGTTGCATTCAAGGCCACTGCCATTTTAGGGTAACCTTTGAAACACAAAGAGTTCAATTGGTCAAGGGGGTGACCTATCCACCAGAAAGAAAATGGCAACACTTCCTAATGTATCCATTCCAATAGGATATTTTAAGAAAGAATACATAGAAAAGCAGGGAGTGGGGGGAACAAGTGGAGCTGGGGTCCCTGCCAAAGGTAGTGACCCAAAGACTGGATGCCTTTGTCTTAGCATAGAGCAGTGGTTCCCAACAGTTTTGCCGGTGACACCCCATTTTAAGACTTTACTCCTGTGACCCCAAAGAGCAACAGGGGCATGCTAAGTATATCAAAAGGAACGGGATCATGGTCCCATCTGTAGAGTGCAATTCCACTTGTGGTCCTGACCACTATTTGGGAACCCTTTGGCACAAGCAGAATCTGTCCTCTAGGTAGCTCAGTGGGATCACACCAAGTCCTGACAGACTAGAGGAAGGAGACACAGCCATACAGGAAACCACAGCATTTACCCTGGGCCTGTTCCTCTTCTGTGGAGTAGCAGCCGTCCAGCTTCAGCATGTCCACCCCCCACTCCGCGAAGGTTAGAGCGTCCTCTTCAACCTGGTCCAGAGTGGTGCCTGGGTACCCGCCACATGTGAAAATGCCCAGGTCCCCATAAATGCCCAGCTTCAGCCCCAGAGAGTGCACCTGTCAGGAGAGAGAAGGTTGCGAGAGACTGGAAGCCCCATGGCTATCACTAGGGGCAGGTGGGGGCTGCACATCACAGAGGACAGAGCTTCTGCTCCTCTCACCATTCTACAGTGTTACCCGCCACCCCCCAAACCAAGCCACACCGCTCATCCCTCCCAGAGTTATAACAACCCATCCTCAGTACGGTGCTCTCTCCCCCTCTTGGACTTAAGACACAGAGTGCGCTACTACTGCCTTTGAGCTAACTGCCAGCAACTGGGCCTCAAACTGGTCTTAGAGTTTGGAGACAGCAGCCAGCTCTCCAGTGCCGCTGCCATGCATTGGTTCAGCCTCTGCCTGATAGGCCCTTTGCAACACTGACGCACTGTCTTCCCCTGGCCTGCTGACTGGCTGCAGCCCAGTACAAAAGGTCACTGGCAGCCACAGGAAGCAGGGCAGAACAATGCAATCTTGGCTCTGACCTGTGGCATCAGCTCCTGGACCACAACTCAGCCCTGATTCTTCAGGATCTCATCTCTGCTCCAATATTGGCTCCTCTCTCCATGCCTTACTCATCCCCCTTACATTAACAGGCCTGGTTCCTTTAGCTACAACAACAGAGGCCTATTCTCTGAAATAGTCTGGCTTCTATACCAAAGGATTGCTTACATAATCTGCCAAAGCTTTTATCCCACTGGGGAACCTCTCAGGATCTGGGATCAGACGCCCTGCTGTGTCCCGCGTGCGCGCCATCCAGCAGTCGTCTATGTTCACGTACGTGTAGCCCAACTCCCTCCAGCCGTCGCTTGCCAGGCGGTCTGCCATCTCAGTGAAGAGCTTCTCGCTGCCCCCAGAAAGGGAAGAGAAAGAGAGGCTCATAGAAAATCGGAGGGGGAGAGAGAGAGAAACCAAGCCTGGAACAGGCAGTCCTGCAGCTTCTGTCGTCACAGATCTTCCCAGGGGCAGCAGGTTCCAAGTTACACAGTCCCAGGGGAAGGGAAGGTTTCCCCCATAGCGTATGACATCCTGTTAAAACCCCAGGTAGCTAGCTAACTTCCCTGAGATTTAGGGATACAATGAATGCAGTGGGCTTGGGCCATGCAAAGACAGGACCGGCCTTACAATTTGCAGGGCCCAGGGTGGGGGACAAAGTGGGGCCCTATTCTGCCCCGCCGGTAGGCCTAGGGGCGCTCCCCGGCTCAATCTGGGGGCAGTACGCTGCCTGGGCCTGGGCTTGGGCGGAGGGGAACTCCCCTCCGCCCATCCCTAAGTCCAGCCATTTCGGGGTCACTTACCTGATCTGTCGCTGCAGCCGCTGCTGACCTAAGCCCCACACCGGGCCCACTCGCCGGCTCTCTGGGTCAGTTTTGGAGCATTGGGTGGGCGCCGCAACAGCAGATTAAATTTGCTACCACACTGCCTGCCACCACCGGAAGTTGCTAGGGAGTGTGGGAGTGGCAGGGCCTCTGCCTCTCCCTCACTCCTGCTGGCCCCCTCCACTGCCTGGCTGTCTCGAACTTGGCCAGGGAGTGAGAGGCAGAGGCCCCGCTTCTCCCGGCCTCACTCCCTGGCTGAGACTCAGGGGGCTCCCAGCGGGGTGGCCAACCCGAGGTAAGGCCAGCCCCGTGTGAAGGAAATACTTCTTCACTCAATGTGCAATTAACCTATGTTATGAAGGCCAACAGCATAACTAGGTTAAAAAATGGATACATTCTTAGAGGATAGGTCCATAAATGCTACCAGTCAAGGTAGTCAAGGAACTCTGACTGTTGAGGTATGGAAGTGAATAGCAGGGAGTGGGTCATACCATTATGACCTGTTGAGCTTTTGTGCACAACAAATGGATCACTCCATTATGAACTCTTGTGCATTATGACCAGTTGTGCTTTTTCCACAGTGTGGAAGAGGGCCCTGCCCTGGCATGGTCACAGTGATATCAGTAGTGGCATCCCCAGGTAGGCTGCAGCCGGAGCGCAGTCTCACGTCAGACTCTGCTCCCCCGGCAGGGGCAGCAATGATGGCAGGGTAACAAGAGCCCTGGGTGGGCACGAAGCCCAGTGCCAGGACAGCCATGGTGGTGGGTGGCCTCCTCAGAACAGGCTCTGGTCCCCCAACAATGAAGAAGCAAGAACAAGGCAGGATCCAGCTGCAGCAAGCAGGTTCAGGACCGCCTCCAGGCTCTGCTCCCCCAGCATAGCGTGGGGCTGTAGTGGGGCAGCAGAGGCTGCAATGGTGGCAGACAATGTTGTGGTTCCTGGGTTCCAAGTTCAGCAGAGTACAGCACTAGTGACTCTTGCTCCCTGATGACTTCCAGAGGCAAGAGAAAGAAGCCTTGGTCTCCTACTCTGTCCCGTTGCTGCTTGAAGTGGCCGAGATAGCATGAAGAGGTGGAGCTTGTTTCCCCCAAATTGATCTATTGGCCCATAGCAATTACCTAATGCAGCCGAGATGAGAGCGGTCACAAATTCATAGCCTGGCAGGAACATTATTATACTGGGAATAGAGGGGATACATCTCCCTGAACTTTCAGAGCAGTGGATATATGAATGTCCAAACCTCCCCTCCCCAACTTTTGAGCCTCCGAAAGCTTCCAGGACTTAGTAGACAATGCTTCTACCTAGGTATCGGTGCAGGAATGGGCCATGGGGAAGGCAAGGTATTATATATATTATTTTTTTGGGGGGGGGGAGGGGGAACAACTCTAAATGAATGCTTTAATTTGCAAAACAAAAGGTTTTTAGGTGAGGCAATGGTGACTCACTGGGACTTTAGAAAGAAAGAGGGCAGATCTGGGTGTCTCCTCTTGCTGAATGACACAAAGGGAAAGTCTGCCTTACTAACAACAGAACATTAAGGACAATATGCAGATGACACCCAACTCTACCTCTCCTTTTCATCTGACCCAGACCCAACAGTCTCCGTGTTTACGGAGGCTGGGAGGGACTGGAGGAGGGCGAGCCGACAAGACAGAGGTGATGCTAGTGGGCAAGGCGGTGGGTGTGGCGTCCCCCGTCACTGATGGGGTTCGTCCCCCACTGATCCCCAAGGTTTGTAGTCTGGGAGTGCTCCTCGATTCCCAGCTCTGCCTGGATGTGGCAAGGAACGCGTTTCGCCAGTTACATCCGGTAACTTCAGTCGTACGTCTTGGAGTCTGACCTGGCCACTATCATCCATGCTTTCATCACCTCTAGACCGGACTATTGTAATGCACTCTACGTGGGGCTACCCATGGTGACAGTTCAAAGGCTGCAGCTAGTGCAGAATGCAGCGGCCTGTCTCCTGACAGGGACAGGTCACCGGGAGCACATTACACCGGTGCTCCGGTCTCTGCACTGGCTGCCTAGAGTCTTCCAGGCCTGATTCAAGGTGTTGGTGCTGACCGATAAATCCCTATTCAGCCTAGGCCCTACCTACCTGTGGGACAGCCTCACTCCCCAGGCTCTGGATCAGTCCCTGCAGTCCACCGGGAGCCCCCTTCTCAAAGTCCCCCGGGTAGCTCGGGGGCGACTATGGAGGGGGTGTTCTCGGTGGCCGCACCAAGGCTGTGGAACTTCCTTCTGGAGGAGGCCCGGGCAGCCCTAAACTCTCCTCCTTTCATCAACAATGCAAGCCCTGGCTGTTCCACCAGGCTTTTGGTGAGAGAAATGGGTGAAGGGTGGAGGATTGTGTGGTGGGGTTTTTTTTATGTTTCCGTTTCTTTTCTTTTTGACATCCCACCCGCAATTTGGATTGAAGGTTTTATTACATTTTTTAATTATATATTTATATTCTATTTTTAATGACTTGTTAGCTGCCCTGAGCTGCTTTTGCCGGAGGGGCGGGGTATAAATGATGTTAAGGAAAAATAATAATTAAACATTAAAGGTGATCCTCCACCCACTGAAGTCAGCAGCTCAGCTCACGTTGACTTTAACGGAGGAAGGACTGTTTCAGAGTGCTCCTAAGCACTACTGACAGCTGGCTTGGGGAGCACTTTCACACACTGCCTGAGCACGCTGGTGCTCCTGAGCACCAGGTTGAGAATCCCCGAAGCCATAGTTTTACAAATCCCTTTCACAGCATGTCACGCTAATGGAGGGCCTTGTGGAGAGCTTGAGTTCTGAAGTGACTGGGCTCGTGGAGCCCAGATTTGTGGTCTGTACTACAGTTAACAGCGCTCGGCGGCACCTGCTTCTCTGTGTTACGTACTGAGGCCCAGAGCAAAACACTGGCGATGGAGTCCTGTGTATGGAGAGCCTTTCTCTCACTAGCTATTACAACAGCACCCAGAACGCCCAATCCAGATCATTGCCCCAGTGTCCTTGGGGCAAGAGGGGGCTGTAGGAATATATACCTAGGAGACATTACAGGCTCAGAACTCTCACATTTCCAGCAGCTTCAGGAAAGCATCTACAATGGCCAGGCTCACATGAGCTGGCAGTCCTGTACCGGTGACAGAAGCTAGTCTGTATAAACATGCGCCAAGTCTCTAATTTCACAGGGTCAGTCCATGACAAAGATATTAGTACAGAAATGGAAAATCCCTTCTGATCACTTATACACCCGATGCCAGAATACACCAGATCTCCTGCAACTAGCCCACGCTGCTCTCCTCTTACCTAGCTTGTGCCCACTATCTTTCTTGACAGTCAGCAGGGTCAAAGAACAAGAGAGAAAGTGGAGGGGGGAAACCCCACCATCACCACCACCCATCTCAGCCATTTTACAGGGTTAGGCTGTGAACTCAGTGCTGCTGCTGCTCCAGAAACCTTTGAAAGCCTTCTCTTTAAGCACAACCCTGGCTGGCGATCTCCAAGTAGACATGACTAGTAGTCTGATTCAGCACAGCTACTAGTGCAGTGGATCTTGAGCTATGTCCTGTGGGAGCATGTGCAGAGTTCCGCCCCCCCAAGGCAATGTATGCAGTACAGAGGTTTGGGAAGAGGCTGCAGGAGGGGACTCTTGCCTTGGTCACTGCTTCTTCACAATGGTCCCACACCAGGGCTGTCCCACTGTTTTCGTTCTGTGGTGCTTCCCTAGTGCCGATTGTCCCAAAGCTGCAACCTGGCCAGAAGCCCCCTTGCCAGTGGGAAGGAAGGGAGCAAAGTCTTGGATAATGGAGCCAAGTGCAGAAGGAGCAGAGAGCAACATGGTGAAGATGGAGGCATCACTCTTCAGTGTTCAGACAAAGCAATACACAAAGGGGACACTTTAATGCTTGGTGGGAAGATGTTGAGAATGGAATTCATCATGGCATCCCCAGCTGAAAACAGAACTGCAGAGGCAGTTTGTCCCTCTGCTGGGGGTTTGGAGGGGTCTCAGGTAGCACGCCGGGATGGCCTCTGCTGGAGACCCTGGAAGAGCCGGATTTGGCCCTGAATTTGAAACCCCTGCTGCCGTGTCAGGTTGTGACAATACTGGGCTAAGATGGACCATTGGTCTGACTCAGTTAGGCAGTTTAGTTTAGTTTATCTTACCTCCCCAAAGCCCCGTGAAAGCAACCATCCTGCCCCCACGCTGTTCACTGACCTGATGCAGTTCTTGGGATCCTGCTTGCAATCCACATTGCAGCGATATCGCTCCCACGCCAGCCAGCCCATTGGGGGGGTCCGCATGAGCCCATTCTCCAGAGCCAGAGTGCAAGACACTAGTGCAAGACCAAGGACAGACAACGACGGCTTCATTGCTCTGGAGCGAGGAACGGATGCTGAGGAGAGAGGAGAAAACTTTTCAGTGGAAAGAGGGTGCTGATGCGCCTCTCCAAAATGCCACAGCATTATGCACCATTTGCACAACAGACAATGCCTGTTCTAGTACGTTTCAATCTCCCACAGCAAAGAGACTCAGTCCCAACACCTACCGTACTCTCCAAGTACTGCTCTGTACCATCTACAACCCAACAACTGCCTGATATCGCCTGTGCCACATGACATGCTCCTCTATTACCACATAGGACCTTTGGCCCACATGCTATCACATCTCAACTACCCTACCAAGCAGTCCACTACTGCAACCCAGCACTACCTACACTCTGATACACTATCAGGGTTGTAAAGTTTGCTTTGTGGAGCTGTTGCTGAACTTACTGTTCCTGCTACCTCGAGAGCAACACTGTGTCCACAGTTTACTAATTCTGGATCACGAGTGTGAGGACAAACACTCGTGATGAATTTCTCTGCACCTGACTGCTGACTACACAATGCTGACTCTGGAGAAGTCTGTGCGACAGACCTAAACAGTACAGGCATCTGCGGGAGGGGGAGGAAGAAGAGTGCCAGAGACAACCACAGGGTTTGTCTGTGCCCAGTAGCTGCTGTAAAAAAATCCCACTCCAAAGTGAACTACAGCCAAGCCTAGCTAGGGACGTGACAACGGGAAATAAGAAAGAAAACCCTTCAAACAGGGCCACACAAGAGATCCTGGATGGAGAGTTTTAACAGGCACCTATTTGCTCAAGAATCCAGGCCTTTCTCCTTGTTTAGCTTTGATCTTTTCTAGACTTGGTCCTTCAACCCACCCAGTCCATACTCCTCTCCTTCTCAATGTCTTGAACCTTTGCATGGGGCTATTATTTATACAGAACTTTCAGTGTTCAAAGTATTTTATAATCCTTACCGAGTTCACTTTCAGAACAACTCTGTGAGGCAAATTGTTATTCCTCACATTTGGGAAACCAAAGACTGGAGACAGTAAACTTGGCCAAGGCCACCCAGTGAATTCATGGCTAACACAGGATTTGAACCCTGGTCTTCTGGGTCTAAATTCAACACCATACCCAGTAGACTACACTGGCTCTTCCTTCATCTTCAACATAAAGGTGAATCTTCTCCTTCCTTCTCAAGCTCTCCATAACTTCTGCGTGCGTCTGTGTGTCTGTCTCTCTCATTTCTTCCTACACAGCTTCCTCACACACTACACTTGACACTATATTCTTCTCTCCAGACTCTTCCCATTACTCACTCTTTCCCCCAAACATTTCCATTATAGTCATCCACTGGTTGCAGTACAGCAGGGGCAGTAGCAATGGTGGGAACACTAAGAGAGATGGGCTGAATGCAAAATAGCTACCATGCTGTCTATCCCTTCTCAGAACAGGGGAATCCTCTGTAAAAGAGCTTATGTGCCAGGCACAGAACTGACTGTGGCCGATGATCCCGCAGGAGACTCCATCACAGGACACTTCTGTACCCCAAGTATCCCAGCTGCTGCAAAGTCCATAGGAGACGTAGCAAACAGGGCACAAATAAAGATAGTTCTGAGACTTGAATTAGGTTCTAACAGTTCCAGGATAGGTTGTTTCTCTTGCTCCCTGCCCAGGAATCTACACCAGATATAGGAACTGGGACTTGTGTTTGCAATTCAAGAGGCTGCAACCATTAAAGCTGCCTTCCCTACTGAGCATCACCTGTGACCTCCCCGCTAGAACGTGGAAGGCAAGACAGCGCAAGGACCATTATCTGCTTTGCTAGGTGCTGGATGAATGGGACAGCAGCCATACTGAAAGAGGAGCATGGGTCTCAATGGAGCAAGAAAGGGGAAACTGTGGCAGAGCCATGGACAGCTACTGTTTAGCACTTTTCTATTTGACAAAGTAGAGAATTAGCTGGAAGATTGGCAGGATATCCTGAAGAGGTGACAAGTTTATGCAGACAGAAAAATCCCAAGAGGGAGATCATTACAGCTGATCAGAATGTTTACTTTTTGAAATATCACCTGCTAGCGACAGGGATTATAAATACCTAGATGAAGAGAGAGGCAAGATAGAGGAATGTCTGGTGGGTCTCGTGAGCTCTGCAATGGATGTGTCCATATCACTCAATGAAGTATGAATTATGGTTTTTGTTTGTGCTGACAGAACTCCAGGGAAGCAGGGGAAAAGATGCCACTTATCAGGACAGAGTTGCATTCACAGAGTAGCATGGAGAACTGAGGGCACAAGGGTTTTGAGTGTGTTGCCAATTAAGGCTCAGGTCCAGATACAAACTGCTATGGGCAAACAGGCATAATGAACAGTGGCCAAACTGAACCCAATGCACATACAGAGATGTGAGCCTTTGGGAAAATACAATCTCTTTGTATATGAGCCAGGTTGTAACTGTTCTACCAAAGCATTGGGCTGGCTCCCAGTTAGAACATATTGGCCTACCGTAACCAGATATGTTCTCACAGACCGCCCCCTCCTTGCCCATCCTTCAGCAGCACCATCCGCTACACATCTCCAAACTACAAAAGAGGAAATAACTTGCACTGCATTTTACTTAGTGTTAAAGGGAACGGGTATTTTAGCAGTCTCAGTTCTATGGCAGCTAAAAGGGGAAGAAGCAGAATTCTCTCTCTGCCCTGTGGTTAGAGTACAGCACAGCACTGGATGCAAGTTACTGTGTCCAGCATTACTAGTTCTGTTCCTGATTTGACCTTAAACAAGCCAGTTTACCTCTTTAGTCTGTTTTCCCATTAGTAAAATAGGATCATCACTGTCCGTTTGACACAGGCTCAGTTAGCGAGTGCTTGTACAGCGCTTTGAGATCTTCAAAGCTATTAGTCTTACTAATAAATGGAGAACAGGAGCATGTGCTACTCTACAAGCTCTGAGTTGTATCCTACCTTCCCTCTGTGCAGAAAACTCCCACTCATGCCATTAGGATCAGGGAGGAAGGGCAGGCGACATCCTCTCCATTGCCAAACACATTGGTCACATAAAAGGCTCATTACTCATAGTGCCTTTTAGGGCACGACCCGGCACCCAGAGTCAACATCATTCTTTCTATTAACTCACACGGCCTGGGCTCTGCCTATTTGCGAGATCGCCTCACTGCCCAGGTTCTGGACTGGCACCTGCAGTTGTCCGGGGGCGCCGTGCTGGAGGTCCCCCGGGTTTCCCGGGGAGCCACGCAGAATAGGGCGTTCTCAGCGGCTGCGTTGCGCCTTTGGAACTCCCTCCCGGTGGGGGCCCGTCTGGCCCCGGACCTCCCAGCCTTTCACAGGAACTGTAAGACCTTGCTGTTCTGTCAGGCGTTTGGCGAGGGAGAGGGGTACGGGTGGGTAGGGGGTGTGGAGACTGGTGAGGGTTGCGGTGGGGTTTTGTTCCTTTTTTACCATTATTATTATTATTATTATATGATGTTTTAATTTGTTTTATGATATTTTATATTTCTATTTGTATTGGTGTTGTTAGACGCCCCGGGCTGCCTGTGGCAGGAGGGGCGGGGCATACAATTTTTAAAATAAATAAATAAACTGGATCAGGACCTAAATACTTTGTACTCTGTACATTTTAAGATAAATAAGATAAGATAGATACTTTCCACACCAGTTAAAACTGGGCAAGATTCTCAGGTATGTAAGGAAGACTGAAACATGCAACTTAGATAAGAGAGAAAACTATATTGAAAACAAGGGACCCGATAGCTCAGCGCTTCAGGGAATGGGACAAGACCTTTTCCTGTTGGGTTATTTGTTCAAACCCAGCCTTGGCTCAGTAGCAACTGCAAGCTGGTCTAGTCTAATGGCCATTCAATGACCTCAGTGAAATGTGGTAAAGGGTCTCTCTGCATCCACTAACAAGGGGAACAGATGATCACAACACAAGGGCCACAACCACAACTTTAACAGTCAGGATAATTAAACACTGAAGCAACCTAATGATGAAGGTGGCAGACTCTCCATCACTTGGATTTAAGATTGGACGCCTTAGTAAAGGATAACCATGACCTCAAGGAGAAGTTATGGACTTTATGCAGAAATTACTTGGTGAAGTTCCATGCAGTAGTTGAGGTCTTCTCAAAGCATGGTCTATCATAGTACATATTCCACAACTGGCTTGGTCCCCAATAGCACCACAGCCATCTGGGGGTGACTGCAATGCAGCATTAGGGTTGTCCCTGGCTTTATCTTCCTACCAAAGATGGCAAAGAGTGGCATCAACAGGGACCAAAGAAGCTTGCCTTGTGCAGCTATGGCCAGCCCACAGTGAATGTGCACCAGGCTGCAGCCATTTTTGGAAGGTGCACAGTGGTCTGCAAGAAATTGTGAGGACTGACCAGTGGCTCAAAAACATTAAGGAACCACTGGCATAAGCTATGCAGGAGGTCAGACTGGGGCTGACCTTAACAATCTTGCCCAATCTTAAAACCAATAGTTCTTCAATAACTAGCTTTCTAGTTTACAGTCTCAGTAGAGAGCAAGTATTTCTTCACTCAGTGCACAATTAGCCTGTGGAACTCATTGCCAGAAGACGTTGTGAAGGCCTCCTTCCCCCCCCCCCCCAAAAAAAAAAAAAAAAGTTCTTAGCGGATGTGTCCATAAATGGCTATTAGTCAAGTTGGTATGGGGATGAGACCTTTACTGTATGGGGCTGTAAATGAGCAGCAGGGAATGGATCACTTCATTATGACCTGTTGTGCTCGTCTCTCAAGTAACTGGCTGGCCACTGTCAGAAACAGAATGCTGGGCTAAATGGACCATTGGTCTGACCCAGGATGGCATTTCTTATGTTCTTAAATAATCAAAACTAGAGAGAAGGAAACAATAATGCATCTGATTAATTTAATCCTTTTTTCTGTGATTTATCTACAAACAGATTGAGTTGGGTTCTAAATTAGGGGTTACCACCCAGGAAAAGGATCTTGGAGTCCAGGGCATGAAATTTCAGAGCAAACTCCAGGCGCAAAAAAAAATAAAGAAATCAGTCACTAAACGTTTACCCTGATATTAAGCTGTTCTTCCCCACTACGCCCCTGAACCAGTCACCAGCCTCCAGTCTCAGTTTTCTGGTCGCCAACGGTTCCCAGGTGCCTACAAATTTCATGCCCTGTTGGGAGTCACTGCGAATAATACATTGAAATCCTCAACTCAGTGTACGGCAGCGGTCAAGAAAGCAAACCGAATGTTAGGAATTATTCGTAAAGGGATATAGAATAAAACTGAACATATCATAATGCCTCTATATAAATCTATGGTGCGACTGCACCTTGAATATTGTGTGCAGTTCGGTTGCCCAATCTCAAAAAAAAGATATAGCAGAACTGGAAAAGGAACAGAGAAGTTCAACAAAAATGATAAAGGGTATGGAACAGCTTCTGTATGAGAGGCAAAGCTTGATAGGTTGAGGTTCTTCGGCGTGGAGAAGAGATGACACAGAGGGGATATGATAGAAGTTTATAAAATCATGAGTGATGTGGAATGAGTAAATAGGGACAGGTTATTTACCCTCTCAAATAACACCAGAACGAAGGGACACTCCATGAAATTAAGGGTGACGCCTCATGAGACAGAGGTGGGGAGGCTACAGCCTTACCCCACTCTGGGCAGCTGGACCATGCGATGCACTGCATCATGTGGCTGGCACCCGTCAGAGCAACTGGCTGCTACACAACATGTCCTCAGAAAAATTCAGAGGACACATTGTGGAGCAGCCTTACCCCAACTGGGTTAATGTTGCCCAAGGTGGGGCAACTCGTGTGCCGAGGCTACGCTTGCCCCACTGCGTGGGGAGCACTGCTGTGGGCACTGAGCAGCGGGCACTGTCACCTGTCGTACGCAGCCACATCATAGCCTGGAGGTAGGGAGGAATCTCAGTCGGGTTGGGAGAGGGAAGTGGGGTAGGGCCGGGCGTCACTGCAGCCCGCCCCAGCCATGACAGCAGCTCTGGCAGCACCCGGCCTGCCTGGCTTCCCCACGACCGTCTGCCTGGCTCCCCATGCTGGCCCCGCAGCATGGCAGCCGCACTTGCATGCCACAGGGCCACACAGAGATCAGGGACATGCAGTTCATGTGGCAGCACCCTAACTGGTAGCAGATTTAAAACAAATAAAAGGAAGGATTTTTTCCACTCAACACACAATTAAGTTGTGGAATTTGATGCCAGAATCTGGTCAAGGCCAGTAGTATAGTTGGGTTTAAAAAAGGATTGGACAAGTTTCTGGAGGATCGGTCCATTAACAGCTATTAGCTGGGTAGGTTGGGGGATGTAACCTCTTACTATCAGGAGTTGGGAGTGAACAGCAGGGAATGGATCACCCCATAGTGACCTGTTGAGTACTTCTGCCAAGTAACCGAGACTAGCCACTGTCGGAGACAGGATGCTGGGCTCAATGGACCATTGGTCTGATCCAGTAGGACACTTCTTATGTGCTTGACTCCTAACGGCACTCATAACTAGCCAATGAACAGAGTCTAGCCTACGGAACGTTTCTGAATTAGTCACCTCAACGGTTCATTTAAGTCAGATAGGATGGTTTTTCGCTGAAGCTTTTGTAAGGAGGGAATAAACACTCCTAACAAATCACAAACTCTCTTATCTGCATTTACAAACAGTCATTAGTACAGGGTTGGGGAATCTCAGGCCTGGGGGCCAAATGCAGACCATGGGTAACTTTAGACACAACATCAATGGCTGTCTAAATGTGTGTTTTGACCTTGATATGAACACCAGTTTGGCCCCGTGTTTACCATGTGGCGCTGCTTAGACACACAGCCCACCTTGGGGCAAATTGGTGTTTTGCTCACCACCTGGTCTCAGCATGCAAGCGCTACCGCCCCATTCCCTATGTTGTACCTGCTAACACACCACGTGATAGCATTAGACACAAAGTTGGCCATGTGTTCAGCCAAAACACACAAATTATCCTTGTGATGCATTGGTGTTCACATCACGTGTTCAACGGGTGGCTAAACTGGTGTTGGGATTGTTATGGTGCTCACACACAACGGCCAAAAACGTGCTTAGGGGTTTTAGCACCTGCTCTTTGTTATGTCTACAGACACCCCATGATTCGTTTTTATTTGGCTCCTTTCTAGTGCCTGGATCTGGCCCCTAAATCATCTTCTTACCCCAATCACTGAAAGCAAAGGGAGCAGAGATGAGGGCATGCAGACAAGGATAGGGGACAGTTCAATGGCAGAAATCCATGAGCTGGAGCCTCCTCTTCCTGAGCGCACCTCTTAACTGCTCCTGCCCCCAACTTGCACGGCCCGCCCCTCGCCCAGAAAAGGTTCCCCACCCCTGCATTACTACACAACCCCCCTCCCCCCCCCAAAAAATAGATGAGGGATGGGAAAGCCTAGCTGAACTGAACCATGATTCCCTGGGTGTGATCCTCATTCCAATGAAGTTAATGATAAAACTCCCATTGCCTTCAGTAGGGTGTAGATCACACCCTATATTTTTGAATAATTTCCTCTCACACTGTTCATATACTTGTGTTAAGTGCAGCCATGCATAGACTGCACCCATTTCACTTCTCATTTTTACAGGCGATCTCACATTGCAAGCACTGAAACGTATTCTTACTAGGAGAAAAGTAGGGCAATTTAAGCATGTGTGTGGGAAGCTGGCCCTACTGTTTTGATGACAAACTGAAGACTGGTTTCTTTAACCAGAAAATTTCACTGGAAATTTGTTTTTAAAAAAAAACACCAAAAAAACCCTCAAGCCACTATAGAGGGAGCATATTATTATAAGCACCTCACCATTTGGAGAAGAGTGGTCTCTGGGGAGGAAATGAATTTGAGGAACACTTCTAGCCATAGGACAGAACAATGCATACCTCATTGTAACAGAAGAATTTGCATTTAGGAAACCAAAACGAAACCAAACACATGCTCTAGACAGAGATAATAGCAAGTGGTAGCAAGGGTGGAGTAGTGTACGCTACCCCACCCAAAAGAGAAATAGCTTCCAATTAAGTGTAGCAAAAACCTTGCTCCCCTTCACACCACAAACTTATTATTTTAGCCAGGCACTAGATCAAGGATTCCCAATTTGTTTAGCCTCAGTGACCTGATTGAGACTTTAAAATAACCCTGTAAGCCCAGACAGCTACAAAGACATGTGAAGCGTAGTAAACATTAGACCATGACCCCTTCTGCAGATGGCACAACCTCACTACCAGGGGCAATGGAGCCCTGTGCAAAATGGTCACACAGACCCCCTTCTAATATACAAATATTTGATGGCAACACACCAACTCACTCATTAGAAAAAAGAAAATGTTACCATAATTAAATTTGTAATGTTCAGTTAAATATTGCATCTCCTTCAAGAGCTGCTTTCTCCTGCATTGCAGGCCCGTATGCTATAGTTTGTTGTAATTTTGAGTTTATTTTAAGGGGGGCCCATGTGTTGGGGAGCCCTCCTGAATTGTCACAGGTTCGGGCTCCCAGCGTTTGAGGATCTGTATGGGGCGGTACCATATTCTATGCCAATGATTCTCCTATTCATGCTGCCATTTCAAGTGGACTCATGGACCCCATGCGTTTGGGGCCCTGGGCAGTTGCAGTCTGTACTATTCTGGATCCAGTGCTAGCTCCCAATCCACAGTTTGGGATTCTCTTCTCTAGAGAAGAGCGGCCACCTATAACAGGCTCACAGAGTTCAAACTTTGGCCGCACTAAAGGAAGTGAAGAAACTGAACTCCCCTACACATCACTGGAAAGCCCCTTGCAGCCTACAGGAGCCCAACGCTCTGGTAAGGGGGTCTCTTTACTCCCCATAACAAGCAGCCACCTTGGGGGGGGAGGGGGAAGAGCATTTTAAACAGGACCCGCCACCAATATCGCTGCTAGATCTGTCTGGCTCGCAGCCGGGAGGAAGTCTTATTCTTAAGAGTCAGCACTCCCCACCCCATTACAGATATCTCCGCGGGGGGAGCGGCGTCCCCCCGCTCTTACCTACCATCCAGCTCCGGGTAGCAGCTAAGAATTCGGCTGATCTCACAACCTCTGCCAGCCCCACCTCCAGCCCCTGCTGCCGGCCATGTGATTCCGTCCACTGATCACCTGACCAGCCAGCCTAGTCGGGATCATCAGCTGAGCTCGAGGTGATAGCAAGCCGCTCGCACTGGCTGAGGCGTACCGGTTTCTGCAGCGGAGTTGGCAGGAAAAGTACCCTACTAGCTTCCTGAATCTGCATTTGCTAGTTAGTAATTTTTGCACTAATAAACACATAAAAAGCAGCTTGCCTAGGCAGGGAGGGAGACTGATGGGCAGTGCAGAATGTGCCAGCTCATTCTCAGTGCCAAAAGCTAGGATCACCCTCTGGGGGGAAATGCAACCGGTTTTAGGTTAAAGTAGCAGTTCCCAAACGTTTTTTTTGCCTGTGTGATCTCATTTTGAGACACAGTAGTAGTAATAAATTTATTTTATCAGCAGCTTTGCTATTGTCAAGTTACCAGAATACAGATGAACAATAAATACAAACCATAAAATCAATTAAAATCAACCACCAAGGGTCAAAAATTCTCTCTCCTGGAAAATCCAGGGAGACCATCAATAAATTTGAGCAGAAAATTACCGCTCAAGACGATCCTCAAAGTCAGAAAAACATCAGTTTAGCTTTTCAAAATAAGATACCAATTCCTTACTCATCACGGGCTGAGGGCCTCCCAGCGGTTCTTCGTTCTCTTAAAAAAAACTAACATAAACATCGCTACATTTTAAAGTATTTGCTCATCTGTTGTGCCTACTAGCCTAAGGTAAAGATCCTCAGGTTCTCCACCCTCCGGGCACACCTCCTCAGTTAACCAAAGCTCTCTCTGGACCTGATACTGAGGGCAGCAGAACAAAACATGCGGGAGAGTCTCGATACTGTCAGGGCACCATCTGCACCTCCTAGCTTCCCTAGGGATTAGATCTCTCCTCCCCAAAACCTCTGCTGTGTCAAAAAAGATTGAAATGGAACAGGGTCACCATCCTTTGCACTCTGGGATCCGCAAAGTGATCCAAGTATGGTTCTAAACCCGCCACCACCTTAATCTGCAAATAGTGGTGAGATATCCTATACTTGGCAAGGAATTCTAAATCATTCCGATGCGCCCATTCCTTGACTCCAAATCTTAACTCTTGCTTCCTGATTTTATTAGCATGGGACCCCATCCTCTTCCATTGGGAGGGCCATTGCCCCTGCAAGTTTCTTTAGATGCCTCAACCATGGGTAATGTAAAGCACCCTAATGTTCTCTTTGCTCGAGATAGCAGCTACGAGCTAATCCAGAGGTTTCTTTAGATTTTGAGACATAAATATATAACCCCGTGATCCCAGATATCAACAAAGTGCAGCAGATACGCTACTGTATCAATGTCCAGGATTGTTCTGGACAAGCAAAGATCCTATAGTGTTCCACGGTATGTCAGCTAGGCTCTTAAATGGGTGGAATGCACTATACAGGCCTTTGCTAAAAGTAACAAGTAGTAGTGAGAAATACGTGGATGTCTCCAGGTAATTAATGAATGTGACAGTGCTAATGAAATCTCAGAACCTGACAGTCAGGAGTCTGTCAGCACCGCTTCCTTAACCAAATGCAGTTTTTAAAACATGCATCCAAAGGAGAAAGCCTTCTGCAGTGTAGTTCAGGCCAGGTCTGACCCAGTACGGCACATATGTTCTTACCTAATGATGCAAGCACTAATGTTGAGTAGTAAATATATTTTGAGGTTGAATATTATTTATTTGAACCAGTGTACATTGAACATTTATTTTCAGTGTTAAATTAGTTTTGGAATAAGTGTCAGCTTCTACAGATCCAGCTCTTCTCTGCATAAGGTAGCGGAAGGTAACTTTGGAATAATTATGCTTGCTCAGAACAAGTCTGAGGGCTAAAAAGAGGATGTAGTTCTCCCACTGGCTCTGTGCCAATTAATTTGCCAAATAATTCCTTTAGCCACTGGTATTCACCAGAGCAACAAAGGTAGCAGGACCACGGGAAAGCTAATGAGTAGTCAGTGATTTTGTTTACCCTGGGGCTGGGCCTAGCTGCACACGTTTGAAAACTAAGAGGACAGGTCCAATCCTGCAATCACTTAACTTTACTCCCAAGAGTAATTCCACAATGGGACTACTCACAATAGGAAAGGTTGGCGCATTCTTAAAGCGTTCTAGGACACAATTGTCGAGCCACGAATTACTCTAAAACGGGAGTACTCCCTCCGGAGTAAGTGGTTTGAAGATGGTAGTCTTTGGCTCTGATTCTACCGAGAGGGGAATGTCAATCTTTTAAATACCAGTGAGTCTCGGGGAGAGGGAGAGAAGGAAAATGTAACCCTTTGCTTAAAATAACATTTACACTGCAGGGAGAGGCTGATGGCAAAAGCACAGTGGCCTTGCGGCCAAAGACTGAAGCTTGGATCGTGGGTGCAGCTTTCCCCTTCCCGAAACACACACAAAGGGGCGCACTCCTCCAACCCCCTGGAGGCCCAGTGGCTTGACTCCGATTCAGTAGAATGGTGGAGGAGGCAGTGCGCCCAAAGCAAGCGCTAGTAGAACTTAGCGACGCGTGGAACAGAGCAGTCCCGTTTGCTGGGCAGGGGCCAGGGTCTGCTCTACGTGGCTTCTAGGACCTAGAAAGCGAGAGCAGCCGCCTTCCTCCTCTAAGCTGAGCCTACTGGAAAACCTGGATCCTCGCTGCCCGGCCTCCCGCCGCTCAGACCCGGAGTATCCAGGCGGCTCTTGAGGCTTCCGGGTTTTGCTCGAGGGGAGCTCCCAGCAGCTGGAAGGGGAAGCGCCTTTTCCGGGCGGGGGGTGAGTAACAAAGCTGGGGCTCCTCGGGAATTACCGCTACGAGACAGGGAGGAGGGGTTCCCTTGGGGCAAACACCAACCCGCGCCGGCGCAGGCAGGCTCCAGAGGTAGGAGGAGAAGACGATTTGCAGATGTGCCCCGCTTCAAAGGGGGAGCTCAGCAGGGTAGAAGAATCCATCGCTGGGAAGTAGTGGAGCGACCCCAGCCCGAAGGGAGGGGACCGCCCTGTTAGATAAAACTGGGGGAGCTCTTCTCCCCTGAGTTCAGGATCAGAGAACAACTCCTCATGGGAGCCACAATTGATAGGGGTGGATGTCCCCTCGGCTCCATCCCAAACTCGGGAGAGACATGTCTCCCTTTTTTTTTCTGCCCCTGGTGGGTTACCAGTTCCATACTGGGTCCTGGTCTCCAACCAGTAAGCATGGTGCCTCTGCCAGTGCCTAGTAACTTATGTGAAACTGTTGGAACGGAGGTGGGTTTGAGTTCTGGAGAATAAAATATTCTGGGAGAATGGTTCACACCAGAGGTTCTCAAACTGTGAGTCAGGAGCCCAGCTGAGTTCAAACCATCTAAGACAGGGAGCACAGTCCCACTGATAATATCCTCTGCATGGCTTTGCTGCCGTCTGGGCTTGCGGGGTTTTATTAACATTTCAGGCAAAAGATTGAGAGCCACTGGGTTCGCAATCTTGTAAAGTAAATGCAGACACAGCGGCCGCTCCTGTGCTAACGGCAGAGGGAGCATCTCCTTAGTAGGGCAACTCTCTGCCTCTCCCCCCCCCCCCCCCCCCCCCCCCCCCCCCCCCCCCCCCCCCCC
>QEPC01000856.1:687327-774854 GCA_003113815.1 Sphenodon punctatus
GGGGGAGGAATTAATTGTAGACTATTTATTTCATTGATTTCAATGGGGACACAGTGCCCCATTGAACTCAGTGAAATAAAACCGGTACCGGTATACCGGATTTAAACTGGGAATCCGGTTCTTTGAGAACCGGTAAATCCGGTAGCCGGTAATGGGCCCGGGGTCCCACCTCTAAGAAATATATAAACCGAGGAAATGTAGAGTAGGTATATATGGAATGGAATAGGGCATGGAATGAGTGGGAGTGGACAGAGCAAGGTGGGAGTGGGGAACTGAGCTATTGGTTTTAATGATGAAGGACTCCATTTGGGCAGGACAAGTCTCCACTATTAAAGTCAATAGGAGCTTTGTTACTGGCAGAAGTTTGTGCTCTGACCCTTTGCTATAAGCCGGAGCACAAAGAGAAGTGAAGAGGAGAGCACAGTCTAGTCCTGGCCGTAAATCTTCTACAGCAGCAAGGGAAGTATGTTTTGTTTTCAATGACAATATGAACTATGTTAAGATTAACCATGGTCTTTAGTCTAAAACAGGGGTCGGGAGCCTTTTCCCTCCCAGGAGCCACTTTGAAAATTAAATTGGTACAAGCTCCAAGGACTGCATAGAAGTTGGGGACAGGGGTGTGTAAGAAGTGGGCTCAAGAAAAGGAGGGTCCAGCTCATGGATCTGTCTCCTATCCTTATGTACATGTCCTTATCTCTGCTCACTTAATCTGAGGGCAGTTTTTCAGTGTTTTGGTGTAGGGACTGTATCCAGGAACCACATCCAGGAACTGGAAAGAGGCCACACAAAAAGTTGTTGGGAGCTCCATTTGAATTCATTGAAGTTTCATGGGTGTAAAACTAGTGTAAGTAAAAACTGGCTCCATTCTCCAATGTTTTATGATAAACTCCAGGGGATGCTCTTGGCCAAATGGGAGATTCAGTGGTTAGTGGCAAGGGGGGATATATAATAAATATTATGTATTTATTGTTTGTATTCCATTGGCATCTGCAATTTGTTCTGTGCTGTCCAAACTTGCATGTGAGGACCTTAGTTTTTTTCTCCTCTAGAACAGGGGTAGGGAACCTTTTCCCCCTCTCAGGGGCTACTTTGAAAATCAGTACAAGCTCCGAAGGCCACATAAAAGTTGGGAACTAGTGTGTGCCCATTAAGAGGAGGGTCCAGATCATGGATCTGCCCCTATCCTTGTGTGCATGCCTTAATCTTAACTCCCTTGCCCTGAGGTTAGTTTTTTGGAGTAGGGATTGGAGTCAGGAGCCAGACTCAGGGACTGGAAATGGGCCACATAAAAATTAGCTGTGGGCTGCATTTGGCCCCCAAGCGTGAGGTTCCCCACCCCTGCTCTAGAGCAAGTGAACTCCAGGAGACCTAGGTTCAAATTGTGGCTTGACTATGGACTTGCTAGGTGCCCTTGGGCAAATTGCTATCTCTCAGCCTCAGCTCCCCATCAGTAAAGCGAAAATAATAATACTGAACTGCGTACATCACAGTGTTGTTGTGAGGATAAGTGAGATGATGATTGTGACGGTTATCTTCTTCTTCTTCTTCTTCTTCTCCTCACTTATGCACAGTCTCCTGTACTCTGCAAAAATAAATAATAAAATCCAAATTCAGCAAGCAGTAAATCTTGAGAATTATACACTTTCACTAAAATGCATCCGGTATGCAAATCTTGTACGCAGATATGTTTCCCAGCATGCCATTTGGTCAGTTTTCAACATCTTGTATTTTAAAAGAACCCACAAAATAATACCACACAAACTCTCAAGGGGAGAGGGGAGTCCTTCAGCATATGGTTGTGTGCTGTTTCTTCTCTGCAGGTGACTTAATGGCCCAAGAACATATGCTAGTAACTGTCTGCAGCAGCACCCCATGGCTAGCTCACAGTGTTCCCAGCTCAGGCTGTAGTATAATAATAATTGATTAATTCCACACTGCTGTAGGCAGTTTCTGCAAGAATTAGGCCAGCTATCAAATTCCACAAAAATGACTGTGATTGTTGCAGCGCAGAATTCATCGAGCCCTGCTAATACTGGCATTAATCAGGACCAGCGTAAATGTCAGGAGAGTCTGACCCCAAATCCCTGCCCACCCCCTCAGAAAAAACCCACTGATTTATAGGAATCTTTGGACACACAAGATTATGGAGGCTGAGTTACCACTCTAAAATGGAGGAGGGAAGGAATCCGGAATGCTGATTGGCTGGAGAGGAAGTTGTAGTTCCTGATGCAGATTATCCTTGCTATTTTATTTATTTATTGCCCTGTTTGTTTTATTGGCTGTAGAACATGAGCATTAGGCTGGAAGAGGGCAAGGATCATATTCAGCATGTTCTTATCCACGATCTGCTTGCATGGGGTGGGATCCTGCTTACAGAACATAAATGGGTACCTGGCATGCTTTGGGAAATACTCTTTTCTTTTAACTAAAAATAGTAAAGTTATTACCCTAAATCAGCCTTAGAATGTCTGTGCAAACTCGAGAACTGAATTACTTTTACCTGTCAAAAGAATGCCTGTGTGTTCATGTGGGCCATTCAGGGCTATGATGGTGTTTTGTGTCATGGGTCAGCATAGGGGCTCTTTGGTCAGCGGTGTTCTGTTGCTTTTATGATCAAGGTATAAGTCTGATTGGTTCGATTCTGTGTTTCAGTTCTAGTCTGCTGTGGGCTTTGTGACCCCATTTTCTGCAGCCTTGCTCTGAGAAGAGAGGAGAAGGATGAAGCTTTGTCAACTCTCACTAGTGAAATGGCCTGTTGAAGTGGAGGACCAGGGAAGAGCAATCTAACCAACATAGCTGGTACTGTGGCTTCTCAATGCCCCACTGTTTATTCCTTCTGCAGTCAGGATATGCAAAGTTAATGCACACAAGGAAAGGCTGGGGCCTGCTTCTGAACTTGTAGATGTCACATGGGAAGAGCATGGGGAACACTGGCTGCTGAGTGAGGGATGATTTGGGGTGGGGACACAACAGGGTGCAGGCATCAGATGTTGCTGGGTTTGAAAAGCCCTCGTCATTTATTCTGTCCCACAGCACACGAACAAGAGTGCATGCAATGAAATTAAAAACAACAGACTTAGCCATTACAAAGAAATAGTTTTCTACATAGGCTGTGAAACTTATTGTTGCAGAATATTAGTGAAGTAAGTAGCTTAATGAGAGAAAACAAATGATTAATCTATCACCCAGAACAGACCTGATCTTCATCTGGTGCGATATGGTCTAGCTCCGACTTCAGTGGAGCCCATCCTGGGCTGACTATCTGGCCCAGTGTCATTTGCTAGGTTAAATGATACACAGTAGGTATCAAGGAGATGATTGGCTGGTTCCAGTAAGAAGTTTCTCCTCCTGGTCTAGTACTGTAGGCAATGTACATATTTTCCCTTACATTCCCTTACCTGGGGTTATATTATATTTCCTTACCTGGGGTTTGGGAATGGGGTGGTGGTATTGGGTGGGTTTGTGGGGGGTTGTGGCAGGGATGGGGGGTTAAGAGTTCTTTTAATTTTAATGTTTTTATTATTTGTAAGCTCCACTGAGCCTTTGGGAGGGGTGACAGAAATTTAAATAAATAAATACATTAAAATATTAGACCATGGTTCTGATTAGAACCTGGATCTAGCTGCTAGTTGGCACAGCAGTCTCTTCTGAAGTAGTAATTGCTCCTGAAGCTTGTGTCTTCTCTGTTTGCCATGCAGGGAGAAAGCTGCTAGCACAATGAAGCTGAATGAGCGTAGTGTGGCACATTATGCCGCGTGTGACTCTCCAGCAGACCATGCTGGCTTCCTGCGCAAGCGTGTTGAGCGACACAATCACACCACCTCCTACCACCGTCGCTGGTTCATCCTTAAGGGCAACCTGCTGTTCTATTTTGAAGATCAGGAGAATCGTGACCCCCTGGGGCTCATTGTGTTGGAAGGCTGCACTGTGGAGCTGTGTGAGGCCGCTGAGGAGTTTGCCTTTGCCATCTGCTTCGAGGATGCTGGTGCCAAAGCCTACGTGTTGGTGGCTGAATGCCAAGCTGCCATGGAGGCCTGGGTGAAGGCCCTTTCACGGGCCAGCTTTGACTACATGCGGCTGGTGGTGAAAGAGCTGGAGAAGCAGCTGGAGGAAGCACGGAAGAACTTAGCTGCCTGCCAGAAATTGCCAAGGAAGTCATCTTCTGGGAGGAGGAGGCATCTGTCCAATCCGGCCATGGCACCCGTCCAAGAGCAAGCTCCCATCATGGAGAATGGTTTTGCCACATGGGGAAGCGATTGCAACCCTTCTGGAGCCTCCTGCCCTGACTATGAAGGAGGGGGTGTGAAACCCCCACCCCTGCCTCCTCGCCGGCGAGTTGCAGCCAGCAGTGTAAGTGGAGCACCCCCTACTGGCTTCTTCTCAACTGTGCAGGAAAGCCCTGTGTCTCCAGAGACGGCCTGCTTTCCTAAGCTGCACAATTGGTATGGCAAGGAGATTGCAGACCTAAGGAAGAAATGGCTGGAGAGCCAGGAGAGTGCAGAGGTGTGAGCGTGGTGGCGCAGGGAGAGATCAAGCAGGGTTTTAGAGAGCAATGGCTGCATTTGGTGCTCTCTCCCCCAGCCTGGAAAACTGCCAAAGAAGAGGCATTGTTTACCTTTCTTACAGGAATCACTGTATGCCTCTCTGTATGTGTGTCTGTGGACTCTGACAGAGTTCAGTGTCCCTGAGGGATCTAAAAAGAGCCTATCTCTGCCTGAGGCCTAACTTTTGCCCTCCTATACCTCAAGTGGCTTGTATTTCCTTGAGGAATTCTTCCCTACAGAGGGTGTTTGTGTTTTGGGGAAGGGGTAGACTTATTAACAAAATCAGTGGTTGGCTTTTATTACCTACTGGGACAGGTTTTATTGTTGTCCCTACCTGGCAATTCCCTGACCCTCACTTATCTGTAATTGATGAGTGGGTAGATGGGAGTGCCTCTTCCCTCTTATCTCTTGAAACCTATCTTCCACAAGTTCCGTCTGAGTCACAGGATGATCAATGTTGCAGTAAGGCTAAACTGAAAACAGTGGCTGACCTAGACCTCTGAAAGAACCTGAAATATTGCAGCTCTGCTGCCTCATGGGCCTGGAAGTCCACAAGCTGATCTTGGGCCCTTAGTTTTGGATGGTCTTGAACCCTGGTTAGCCATACTCCCATCCCTGAGATGGTAATTGAACAAATGTTTGTTTTGATGGGATTCACATTTATGGAAATAGGAAGTGGTAAGAAGTAGTAAGAATCTGGTCCTACATAACTGAATGTATTTTATATGGGCTGTCTGTGAAAGAAATACCAAAGAGCCAATACAGGTGCTGGACCATGCTGTTATATGAAGCATTGGGGCAGGCAGGTAGAACTCAGAACTGTCATAACTGGAGCTTCCTTTTAGTACAAAATCAATAGCTTCCAGAGAGGCATGCAGGTCAGGTGGGTCGTGTACTGCTGCCCTCCTTGTTGCCTTTTGTTGTACACGTGTGTATTCCAGTTGCCTTTGTATTTATGCAAGATAATGGGCTGCTGTGAATTCCAGGGTGGAGCAGTAGCTGGTTGCCTTACCTCTGCCTCACTTTCATATGCACCAAAAATAACAAATTGCCAAATACATCACCCAGATGTGTGGGTGCCTGCACTGTGTGGCCCTGGACAAATCACTTCACCTCTTTGTATCTATTTCCCCGTCTGTAAAATGGGAATAATAATCTGTTTCCAAGGGGTGTTGTGAGGCTCTATTTGTTCGCTGTTGTTCATGGGAAGTACTACCTGTGGAACATGGTGGCTTTTACAAGCTTATCGCTGGGGACACCGTTTATTCATAGCCACATTTTGATTGGGCATTGTGATGATTTTGCAGTCATTCGCTTGTTCTCAAAAGTGGACAGCTGTGATTTTTCCCCTTTTCACACACACTCCTAACACCGATAAAATGGGTGTTACATTTTATTATACATGTTGCAGGGCACCTGTAGCCCTGCAACTTGTATAATAAAATATAACATCCATTTTATCAGTGTTAGAGTGTCTGTGTGAAAAGGGCCTTTATGTCCAAAACACTATTCAAGAATCCCTAGTCTCAACTGTTTTAGAGGGAGGGTGAAGGAATAGAAGAGGGCGAGAGATCAAAGTCAGATAATGTACCCTCTATTGATGGGCCAGCAAAGAAAGAGATGTAAAAGTAGGTAGCTTGGTGTAAGAGGGAAGTTGAAAGTGAAAGTGTTTTTAAAACTGTTCTTAAAATGCCAGACTCTCCCTTCTGCAGTGCTTTTAACTTGCATTTGAAGTTTAAATTCTCTGCTGTTCCAATTACAGGGCTGATTTATCACTGAGGGTAAAAACAGACCCGATGTTGGGCTGCTGTGGCCTGCTTTGACCCACTTGTGCAATGCCAGATGTTGGCCTGGGATTGGTCCAGGCTGTGTTGGTGGCTAGCCTGGGCTCTCACCCCTGTACTATGTTCAGGTCATAGCCTGGGCTAAAGTCTGCCTGATCAGGTCACAGCTGGCTATCATGTCTGCTGTGGCTGGCAGACACAGCCTGGATTAGGTCCGCCACAGCTGCCCATCATGGCGGGGTGCTGCGCGGGGGCGGAACTGTCCAACCGTATATTCGTGCTTCTCCCTGGTGGGCCCAGCTGCGGGCATATTTGTTGTGTGGCCTAATCTGGTCCGGAACATGTCCATTGTGGCTTCCCGGCCTGGGTCGGGCTGCTGCTGCACAGCACTCATGTCTTTTTTCACCCAGAATTACTCTGGTTTGACACTGGTGTAGCTGTACTGATCTCAGTGGAGTTACACTGCCTTAGGAGCAGTCAAGTAGTGGTGGATCAAGTGCTTATCATCAAGAAAATGAGTTGACATTGGTTGATGGGACAGAACTGCTGCTGTGGGGACAGATTATTGTCTTAGGGGATAAAGGGCCATGGACAGAAAACCCAGGTGATCAAGGCAGTTGGGACTGTGCTATATGACAAATAATACAGAAGGGATACTTATAACACTTCCCTGCTTTTCTTTTTGCCCTCTGACCAGGCACTGCTTTTCACACCAAAGGAGTATATTGCCTAGACTCCCCCCACACCAAACTACTTTTTAAAAATGACCTAATGACATGTGCCATTTATGATTAATTCTAAGAAAATAAATCAGTCTAGATTGTTTCCACCCTGCAAGAAGTGCACATGCATCCTACTTATGGATGCTCATCTCCTAGCCTTGTGTGTCATTGAATCTTAGAAGATTTTTAAATGTACAAAGGGGAGTTAGGTGCCAAATCCTCATTGACTTTCAATAGGAGTTGGATGCCCAGCTGCCCTTTGCATGTTTGAAAATCTATGCCCAGAGGTATGCACAAATAGCCATATGGTACATGGCATATTTACTGCTGCATTAAACGAAACCAGATCCTAAAAGAAATTACATGTAACAATTGAATAGAGCAACTTAGAACTGTGAATAATGCAATCTGTGTAACTTTCACTGCTCCATCTCTATGGATAGTCTCTGGGGTGAATGAAAATCTGTACTCTGCCATTTGAATCATATTGGATGTGCATACGACTTTAAAGGGGACACTGCCAACTAGTACAAGTTTAAATCCGTGAGGGTCAATAAAACCAGTTTTATTTTGAAGGTTAAACCTTCACTGTCACTGTGAGGCACCCAGACATCCCAAGTGCTTTGCAAGTGCTTGAGAATTAGAGACAGTGGTTGTGATCCAGCAAGCAATTATTCTGGAGCTGGGCTTTGATGGGACTGCTCTGGAGTAAGTAGCTGGTGGATCACGAGGTGTTTTCAGACAAACAAGTTGACTGGAGGGGGTCTGCAGCCGCCACATGGCTCTGCCATGGAGCACCCACACCTGTGGAGGGTGTGGGAAACAAAACAAACGGGCAGCTCCCAGCGTGGCTATCACAGCCACAGAGGTAGCCACTGCACATTTGACTTTTCCAGCATGGCTCACTCTACCCTCCCCGGCTTGACTCCATGAGTGGCTGAGAGTGGGTGCTCCATGGCTGGCAGGAGCACACATCCAGCTGCTCTGCATTCAGATGGGCAGTCAAATCTGTAGCTCATGGGTGCCCATGCGGGGTAGCATCTCATCAGAAAACACTCACAGCCAGGGACTAGAAAGAGTAATGACATTGACCAGTCGAGTTTTGCTGTTGCAGTTGGAACTGAAACAGCATAATTGGCTTAACGTCCGTTTTACTTTTACGATTCTCCCAGTTCTAATGAACCAAGTAAATATTAGTAACGCTGCTATAGCCCTGCATTTTAAATGTTTTATGTCAACTGTCCCATTTGTATTGCTTTTCCCATTTCTTGGCATGAGGTCCAGGGCAATATATATCCCAGTGATCTCTTTTCCCTTGTTTTCTCAGTTTTCTCTGTCTCCATTTCCTCCCCTAATGTTTCCCCTCATAATGTCCCTAAATCTTATGACCTGACAGGATATCAGGCTCTCTGTTTGGATAATGTATTTTGTTTTGCAACAATCCGTAACCAAAAAATAGAATTCAGCCAAAAAAGAGAACCAGCAGCTATCAAAAATGAGTAATACTTATGCTGCCCTACGGATCTGTTTCTGTGACTTTGCTAGGTTGCAGGGTGCCACATGATTTCTGATGCACGGATTTTAGGCTTTTCCTTGACCTTGACCCATATCACTTCAGTTTCCATCCCATGGATAAAAGCACAATTTGGTCTATGTAGAGATCTGCTGATCTCCCCCTTGCTGGCTGAGACTAAAGTTCTGAAATCACTTACTCATTCTTCTTAAACTAAGTGGGAGTACTTGTCAGTGATTTTGGGACTGAGGCTTAATTTAGGGCAGATGCTGTTGTAGAAAGGATATGGACTGGCTAGTATGTTCGTATTTGTTCCATGCCCTCTGTTGGATAGGCTATATCAAACCTACTGGCTGTGCTTTAGCTACACACTCATAGGTCAGAATTCCTATTTTTTTATATTGCCCATGCATTTGTCTAATAGACCCTGGTGTCCTTGTTTGTTTGAATGTGTAGGTCATTACTATGGCAACACTTCACACTGTATGTTAGCGTGGTGTCTCATGCAGCAGACACAGGCAGAATATCTTTTATCCAGACTTTTCTTTTCACTATTCAGTTTGGGGTTGCTTTTTTTCTCCTCCCTTCCCTACCTCAGAACACTTAAGTTCCGAGTAGCAGGGTATCCCTAGTAATGTGACTTGGATACCTTAAATACAGGTGGTTGCCTTTCTATAGGTACCAAGCTGCTGCCCTTTGCAATAAAATCTCAATGGTACAGTATGAAAAATCCTCTCTATCACATGTTGGGGCAATGGGAATGGTTGATAAAATCTCAGTGATCTGCAGAGAGGTCTGTTTGTGGTACGTTTTTACAAGCTCTCCAAAATGGAGCCTTGTCTTGCATACTTTTATTTGTCTAAACAATTGTTGATGTTGGTAGGATTATCCATTTGAGTAAGGGTTGTTACCAGGCTCAGGCTCCCATAACTTTGCAGCATTATTTGCATACATGCACATCTTAAAATAAAATCACTAGGATGCATACCACAAGGTCTGGTTCAAATCTTGACTGAGGCTGATATAATCAAAAACCCTGCCTGATAAGCAGTGCGTTTGGAGACACTTGACAATATTCCAGTATGATCGTTGGTCCTATTATGGAAACACCAGCAGCACTGTGCTTGGCTGTGGAGTTATAGCAGAACTAAGAATGGCCATGGAAACGGAGACCGTTTTTAAATGGGCACAGCCAGGAGGGGGGTCCGTGTGCACACAGTGCAGTGCACACGCACTTCCAGTGAGGGGGGGGGGAAGCTTCAGACGGGATGGGACAGGTATTTGCTAGGTGTGCGCCCCTGCCACCCACCGCCCGCTCGTTCCTCCCGCACAGAGCATCCCGAGTTTTTCCCCGATGCTCCATGCGTGGGCATAAGTGGGTGGTGCGTGGGTTGCGGGAGCATGCGTCTACCCATGCCGTCTTTAGATGGGCGCTCGGATGGGTGGGTGCGTCCCATGTAAAAATGGCTTTAGATGGTTTCTCCAACAGACGAGGATGATGGTGTGCAAGAGTTTACATCTCTGCTACTCGTGATAAACTCCATTCTCCAGTGCTGTTGAAGTGACATCTTGCACCAGCAACAAATTATTATTCCCTTGTTAACTTTAAGTGCCTACACTTTAAACTGATATTGTCTTACCTCATGTAGAAAAGGCAAGTTTGCATGGGCGTTTTTTTAACATGCACAGAATAAATATATATTGTGTATTTCATTGTTAAATTGTTAACATTTGTATTTTAAACCTGTAATGCTAAATAAAACCTTGTTGGATTTGTAGCTTGTATGTGGTGATGATTTTATCACAGAAATGGGCAGGATCTGTTGGGTCATCTTGTTTCTCAACCTCCATATCCCTTTTTATGGCCAAAGGATGAACTAGTTTTAGGCCATTTTTAAACGGATTGCCGGGGGGAGGAGCAGTCCATGCACAGCGGGTGGGGGCTGTGCATGGGGGGAGTGATCAGACAGGCGCACAACCACCTCCATACACAGAGCAACCTGCCTTTTTGCCAGTTGCTCCGTGCGTGGAGGTGCATGGGTCACAGAAGCGAACACCCACGCACCTCCGCATTCAGACAGGATGTTCCCACTCATGTCCACTGGGTGGGACATGAATGGGAGCATCTCGTTTAAACACAGCCTTAAATGCTCTAACAATGGGGTTAGAACATTCAAAAGGCTCCTATAGGTAGCAAGCTGCTACTACAAAAGCCTTCGCTCTTCATAGATACTAGTACTATATTGCTTTATCGACCAGTGAAATACAGCCACTCTCTTGTGTTAAACATAGCAGGTGTTTAGCACTATACAAGCCCAAGGCGGTTGGACAGGAGATCACATTGCATACAGATGATGAAAAAATATTGGGAATGTTAGGTCAAAAGAATGTAACTGCCTAAGTTGGAACCATGTCAGGAGACGTATGTGCTAAAGGAATTGGATCCTATGGCCACTCCACTCTTCCATTATAAGTCAGCAGGGACCTGTGTTTACTGCATTGCTGTAGTTCGCAGTATTTTTTTGTGGTATCAGCCAATCCTCCATGACAAAAAGCTGAAATTGTGGTGAAGCTGTGGTGGCAGCTGAGCATGAGCCCTTTAAATCCTGTCTTGGGTTCATACACAAATATATAATTTTAGAGCTGTTTTTAAATGTCTGGCACATCTCCCTCTCTTTACCCCCTCCTCACCTACTACCCTGCCCTGTCCACTCCCATTTATTCCATGCCCCTTATATACCTGCCCTACATTTGCGCAGTTTATATATTTCTGCTAGCTACGCTACATGCCTGAGGAATAATAAGCTTGCTTATTTCCACCACCAAGTTGGTCCAGTAAAAGAGATCATTCAAACCACTGTCGCTTGGCACGACCTGGCTGCCTGAGCCAGCGCCACAGCTGCAATCTGTGCGGGAGCTTGAAGCCTCCTCCGAGCCCATGAGGGACCCGACTTTGGTGAATGGAGCCCCTGGAAGCTAATTGTCTGGGGGAGAGGGAGGTCATTAGGGCTGAGCCCCTTGGGCTGAGATTCAGCTGGGGTGAAGTGGCCTAGGAGATCTGAGAATAAGGTGGGGAAGTGGGCAGCCAAGAATTGGGGATGAGGGTACTTCCAGCTGAAAATTGTATGGGGGAGGTCTGGGGTCTCTGGGTTTTGGTCAGGAAAGCCTGTGGATTTATAGCATGAGGGGAGGTTTGGGGTGCTAACATTCCAGAGAGATGTGGTTTGGGGAAGCATTTTTTTTTCCAGTCCATGTATTTGAGCTTGTTGCAGGGGTTTTTTCTGATTCTGTGTTTAGGTTTTTATTTTGCTGCACCTATTTTAAGTGTTTTTTTTGGTTGTATGTGGGTTAGTTTCATTTTTATTTTTTGCATGTCTTGTAAGTACAAAGCAAATAATGCAAAAAAAGAGAGTAAATTTTAATGTATCTACTATCTAGCTTCTGGTTAGTGTTTTAAATGACAAATTTGTTGTCAATTTGCTGTGAAAGTGTAATTGCATAATTATGCAAATGAGGATATGCAAATTTTAGCTTGTGGGGAACTTGCAGAATTTTGGGGGGGAAAATTGGCACAGTAAGCCGAGGGGGTCTCTGCTTATAATCATTTCTTTCTGCATCTGCCAATAATCTTTTTTTTTAAAGTGCTTTATCATTAACTTGACAGGTCTTGGAGGGAAGAGCTTTGGATGCTGTACAGTGTACACAGCACCAGTACCACTCTCTGTGACATAGCCTTGAAAGTCTCACGTATATACAAATATTGACCAAGGGTGCAATCCTGCCTTATTGAAGTCAATAAATAGTATAGCATCCTTTTACTTTAATGGGTGAGGATTGTACCCTAAGTTTAGTTTGCAGTCAAATAGAATATTTCTGTCTCCATATAAGTTTGTTTTCTGGTTTTCTAATGGTTCATTGAAAGATCTATCCCTTTGTAGATTGTTTTTTACTGGGGCTGTTGTAACAGGGGAAACTGAATTCTGCAAATCCACTAGGAGTTGTCACCAAACCCAAATGTACAAAAAACTTGAGACAGATTTTAAAATGCGACTCCTAGTATCTCACCTGCTCTGGTGCACCCTGCAGCCACGTTTTCAGTAGATGTTCCCAAACTACTGGCTTTGTTTTTATTAAAGTAGGGTAATCTGCAGATGGGGTTACGCTTCCACTTGATATTTCATTCTTTGCATCACTTTGCCCTCTGGGGTCACAGGATTATATTTGTCTCAAAAGGGGATCACGCAGGGAAGCTGGGGTGTTAAAAGGCTTGGGCCGCAAATCACAAGACACTTACTCCGAAGTAGGCCCATGAAGCCCTGTAGCTTTTGATGGGGCTACTTCCAGAGTAAGGGGCATGTAGATTGTGTCCTTAGGTTGCCATCCTTATCCCTTGAAATAGCTGGTTTTAATGGGCTGTGGCTCGTGCTGTTGGGAAGCAGGCACCCCTCTTGCTGCAGCAATAGCACCTCCCCCCCCCCCTTCCTCTGCCGCATGCGCATTAGCGACATTCTCGCTTTCACCCGCCCCGCCTCCCCCAACGTGGCATTAAGGAGGCTGCGTTTATCTCAGTGATAACTTAGGCGCGTCGCCATAGCAGCACTGGTTTCGGGTGGCCAGAGGAAAAGATGGCGAGCGCTGCGGGACGTCTGCTGGCGGCGAGCGGGATTTGGGCGCGGGCGGGGCCGGTCGGGGTCCGGAGCGGCCCCTCAGTGATGGTTGTGCCCTCGCGGAGCTTGACTGTTACCCGCTCCGGCGCCATCTTACCCAAGCCGGTCAAAGTGAGTGACGGGGCGAGTGGAGACCGGTGGGAAGGTGAAGGAATCAAGCACAGCTCGCTCTGGGCCGCCGATGGCGTTAGTGACAGGAACAGTAGCCAGTCAGCATAAAGGGGGGCGGGACTAATAATTGCGTGACATGGTATAGCCCAATGGCCAGCGGACGGGCGTGCGCTGTGGAACGCGGAAGCGTTTGCAGAGGCGGGGAGGCTGTTCACTGAGGAGCGGCTTCTGCTGCGTTGAGCGATCGTTCCCCAGGAGCCCAGTTGCTGGGGGTCCCGCGGGGTGGGAGCTGCACCCGGTCTGAGGCGAGCTAGATCAGCGAGGGGTCCCGGCCGCGGCGCTTCCTCCTGGAGCCCGGCTGCAGAGAGCTCGCCGTAGGCGCGCAGGTTGAGGCTGCTCCAGGGGGGAAACAGGCCCTTCTTTAAAAGGGTCCTGGGTGGCTGAGAGAACCTGGTAGCAGCGTTTCCCCAAAGCCACTCCACTGTTAGAACTAGAAGCGTCTGGGATCCTGTGGTGGTGGTTTGGGGGTCTGCCCTCCCATAGCCCAGCAGGTTCGGAGTTGGGGTGGTTTTGGATCCGGGCCTCCTCCGGGATCGGGAGGTGGTGGCAAAAGCCGCCTTTCGCCAGTTGTATCTGGTGCGGAGGCTGCGTCCGTACATCTCCGGGCCCGACCTGGCCACTTATCCATGCCTTCATCACCTCAAGGCTACACTACTGCAACTTGCTCTACGTGGGGCTTCCCTTGGTTCTGATTTGGAGGCTGCAGCTGGTGCAGAATGTGGCCGGCCTGTCTCCTTACGGGGATGAGGCGACGGGAGCACATTACACCTGTGCTCTGCATTCTGCACTGGCTGCCTATAGCGTACCGAGCCAGATTCAAGGTGTTGGTCTATAAAGCCCTATACAGTCTGGGCCCCTCATACCTTGGGGACCGCCTCACCCTCCGTGCCCCAGGGCAGCCCCTGCGAACTGCCAGGGGCACCTTCCTTCTTGGTGGCTGGACCGTGGCTTTGGAACTCCCTCCCGGAGGAAGCTCATCTGGCCCCGGGTCTGATGGCTTTTCGCTGAGCCTGCAAGACCTGGCTGTTCGCCCAGGCCTTTGGAGGGGTGGGTGGGAGGGTAGGTAGAGAGGGGAACGTTTGGGGGGGATAGTTTTAATTATTCATATTATAATTTTTATATATTTTATTGTTTTAACTGTTGTGAGCTGCCCCGAGATGCTGTAGGCATGAGGGGGCTGCGAATAAATATAAAGAAATAATAAGAAATAAATAATTGAAAGCCAGTGGCTGAAGATTGGATCCTGGAATTGGAATGAATTAAATAAATGGGGGAGGGGGGTTGCTCAGAATCGGCGCATGGAAGAGGAAGCCCCAGTGCAGGAAAGAGCATTGATGATCCTGTAAAGTGATCCGCTTCCCTGCTGGGCAATGAGCCAGTTGTTCAGCGTGACGTTATTAGCGTTCATTGTGCTGCCTGAGGGGCAGGGGTTTGCTTTTTTGTTTGTCGGAAACAAAAGCAAATCAGGAGCAGTTGGTGCTGTGGGAACTCCCTGCCTCCCTGTCTGCAAAAACAGACTTGCTAATCACACTGGCCAAATTCTACATCCTGTAACAGTCTGCCTTCCTAAAACTTCACTTAGAGCTTAATTTGTAGCATTTTTTCATTTTCTTCCATCCTTGCTACAAACAGAACACCTGCATTTCAGTGGTCAGTAGGCGGATCCCTGCATATGTGACATTTAAAGCTCTAGAATGCCACAAAATTAATGTAAGACAAAGTTGTGTTTCATAACAAAGAACCTTCTAAACCATCTGTAATATTTTCTCATTAACCATCCCTTTTTCACTCGAGTTAAGACAGATTCTACTGGTCTCTACCAAATCAAACACATTGGGGCATCACAGTTCATCCACACAACCAGTTCTGTTGTTTATGTGTCAGCAATATCAATCAATCAATTTATTATAAAACCGCACATAGCCAAAAGGCCATAGCCCATAAGGAATTAGAATATACAATGTACAAAACATAAAATTTGCAACCTAAGAATTTACTGTTTGTTTTTACAGAATTAGTTTTAAATTTCAAGATCAACTTTAAATATCTTATTAATAGAAATCTAAGAACTATGTAACTTAAAATTCAAAAAAACATTCCCTAGTGGTGAAGGCCTTCTGTAGAAATTTTGCCACAGCCAAAGTAGTATCAGGAGATTGGTTAATTAATAAATTTTTTGTTAGTTCTGAATGAGCTCTGCCTGGGTAATTGGCTAAGATCTGATCCAAATACTGGACTCTAATCTTATACAGCTGGCATTCAAGCATCATATGGGTAACTGCCTCAGCCTGTGCTTGGTCAAAGGGGCAAAGTTGATCTTCAAAAGGTAGCGATACATATCGTCCTTCTCTAACTTTTGTAGGAAGAGCATTTAGCCTTACCTGCAGGAATTTTTAAATTTGACCTAAAGATAAATAATCCTGCCAATATCTGGCAGGATACCAGGTCATAGCGGCTAGATCAGAATATCGCCCCAATGAGGGGAAAGCCTTAATTGCTACAAAATCCTCTTGATGTGCAGTATCTTCTATTCGTTTATATACTTCTAGTTTAGCCACCGATAATTCTTTACCCTGGAAATATAACAATGAAAAGCCCAATATGGTAATCCACTTATTCATGTTATTGAACCATGAGGAGCTAAAATTATCTTTTGTAAGAAAGGTAAATAATCCCGACTGGGGGGGTAATATAGTGCGCAGCCAAAGAGACGAGGCATACTGTAAAGCTCTCTTGTTCCAACTTAATTGCCCTAGCTCCAGTCTTATGGCTGCAGAGGCTATGCCCATCGGTAATTGGAGCAGTTTTCTTAAGAGAACAGATTGGACACTATCTAGGTTACGGGGTGACTGACTGAAGCACCATATAGCAATTGAGCAGCTACCTTAGCATTGAGGACCTTTAGGGCCATTATCTCCCTCTTTAACTTTTTCTTGCAAAAGTAGTTCAAAATTGCAGTACCTGTGCCCTTGGCACGATTTAGGGCAGATTTGCTTGTACATCCCAATTGCCTGATTTGCTGAGAATAATTCCCAAATAGTTATATCTATCAACCTGCTCGATAGCTTCCGAACCCACCTTCCATATGTATCTCTTCCTTATTAAAAAGATCATCATTTTTGTCTTAGCATAATTTAATTGGAGCTTAATGGTGGAACAATAATCTGTTAAAGCTTTCAACTGCTTATTCATCCCTACTCTTGACTGCGGATAGAATGACCGCATCGTCTGCGTAAAGGAGTACTCCTACTGAGTGTTCTGCTAATCATGGAGGATGAAATTTTGAGGCTGAGATGTATGGAACCAAGTCATTTAGAAAAAAATTAAATAGACTTGAGGCCAGTATGCAACCCTGTCTCACTCCGATACGAGAAGGGATTTCTTTTCTTAGCTGTCCAGTGTTAATTTTAACTTTCAAAATGTTATCAGAATATAAGAATACCATAATGAACAACACTCTACGGTCAATTGAGGTATTACTCATCTTCTCCCACAAATATGGGAGATGCCATGGGCAGGAGTCTAATAAATGTCTAATAAACAAAATAAGTTCTGTTGATTGAATCAAAGGCAGCATACAATCTTTTTTTTTGTCACATTTTTTGACTAAATATGTGAGAGTCAAAATATGGTCTATTGTAGACTGCCCCTTCTGGAATCCGGACTGTTCTGGAAAAATTATGTTTTCCTTTTGTAGCCAGCCAACAAATACTCTTGCCAAAAGTTTGGCATAAAGTTTCCCTATTATACTTCAAAGGCTGATTGGGTGAAAATTTGCTGGATTGTCTCTTGCACCCTTCTTATAGATAGGTATAATCACTGCCACCCGCCAGTCAGAAGGAATTCTGCCTGACATGTTTACCCAAGTAAACAGAGCGGCAAGAAATGGCACCGACCAATCTTTGTGCCCTTTCAAAAATTTTGCTGGGATAAGATCGTACCCTGGGGCCTTGCGGACCTTTAACTCATCAATCAGTTCGCTCACTAACTGTGCTTCCATTGGTGGCCAGGCTGGAGTCTCCCAGATTTCAAAGGGAGTGGAATAATCCGGGAAATCAGAAAATTTGGACATAAAATATTTCTCCCACTTATCACTAGAGATCACTTCTGACCGACCTAGGTTATTTTGCTTTAAACCTCCATTTATGATGTTCCAGAAGACACCGGAGTCATTTGCTAATGCAGCTGTAAGTAATTTCTCCCCTTGAAGAATGTCGTGATTACACTTTTTCAATTTAATTAAACTTTTATATTTTTAATATGGGGAATTCCAATAAAAGATCTGGCCACACCCTTCTATACTTTTTATAGAGCCTATTTAGTTCCTGTTTCACATGTCTCCATTCTGAATCAAACCAACTACTATTAAATAGGGTAATTGGAGCTGCTCTGGCATCTCGATGGCTAGCAAAATAGCTTCTAAAGGTTTCAAGTACTGATCCGTACCATTGTAAGATTTGATTATCCGGGGCCGGTATGAAAAGGCCTTCCTTTATCGCAAGACAGAGTGGAATCTGACATGCTGCTTCAGTATTCTTTGCCAATGTATCGTTCCATGGGCACCTAACATAATAGATTGAGGATTGGACGTAATTGGAGCAAAATTCTCCACGGTTGAACTCCCTAAGGAGCTATCAAAATTGGCAGTTAATGGAAATGGTCACTTAAAAACAATCACCGACCTGAAAAGATTCTGCCAGGCAGAATAAATCATTTGTAACAATAAAATAATCTACAAGGCTGACTCCTAAATGGGGGACACAAGTGAGTTCACCATTGGAGTCATGAGGAGAAGAACCATTTAAGGGAAATAGGTCAAATCTGAGCAAGAGCTCCGCTAGCGCCAGTCCAGAGCTATTTATCGTGGAGTCCTTAGTTTGTCTTTGTAGCAAGGGAAAAGTATTTTCCTGTTCAGCCAAGGCTGAATAAGGGGCTAGTGCCTCGTTTGATGCTAATCTTGTTTGATGCTAATCACCCACCAATAATAGCTGGTGGGTAGCTGAACTTTCCAACAAACTCTCCATGAAGACAACCAGCTGTTTCCAGTAACAATTTCTATAGGATTTTGCAGTTATTGGAGGAATGTATACAACAATTAGGAAGAAATGAAATTGCTCATAATTTAAATACCTAACGCTATTGGGGGTGAATATGCAACCTTAGTCACCTTGATTTTTGATCGGACCTCTATTAGACAAGCAATTCCCGCACTTGGCCGGCCCTTGGTCGCCACTACTGTTGCTGGTAAGTCATAAACCTTATACCCTTCAAAAGAAATTGGGATTCTAGACCAGGTCTCCTGGATGAGTATGATTTCAGAATTGCCCTAAATAAGCTGAGAATGATGGATCACTCATCTTTGACCACCAGCCCGCTATGTTCCAGGAACAGATACTACTGGCCTAGTCAAAGAAGACCTTGGTCTTCAGCTAGGAACAGGGTGAATCTCGGGTCCTGAAATTTGATCTTGCGAGCTGACACTACCCGAGGGGGCTTAAGTCTGAGTGTAAAGGGGTACTAAGAATTGTCTGTCATGGATAATCGTAGGGAATGAATTTCTGGCGGATTGGCAATTACTAGATTTGTTCCTGATGGAACTTTTGGGGGCAAAGTATTTATTGAACAATTTAGACTCTGGGATTTTACCATATCAGCTAGATGTATCCTGCTCATTTGCTATAGACAAACGCTGGATTGGCGCATCCATACGTGAACAATGATTTTCCAACTGGGGAGTAGCGTCCTCGCTTTTATTAGATACTTTTATGGTCTCTTTCCCACTAAGAGGAACAACTTAAGAATCAAAATCTTGATTCTTTGTTGTCCTAATGGGATTTTTCTTTTTAGAACAGAGAGAGCTTTTCTGAAGAGAATTTTGTCGTCTTTGGCGCTGTGGAGAGACTTAAATTGTAATTAGATAAGTGGATCAGCCTTTGATTTATGTGGTCACAGACGAGTACTGGTCCACTGCTAATTTACCTTTTATGGAAGCATGCTGAATTTGATCTACATGGATTGATTGAAAATCCATCAGATCATCTTCTGCAGCCTTCGCTTGGGGCAATATTGTTTGTTCTTGTACTTTTTTTTGGGAAAGTAATGAGCGTTTTGTAGAGGAAGTGAAAACTTCATTTACCAACCCCCCCCAAGAGTGTAACAACCTAGATTGACCCAGAAGCGTCTGTGCCCACTTACTAGTGCTGAAATGAACTATAATATGCTGGAAAGGTAAGCCTTTAGCTAAAACTTGGTAATATTTGATCTGCCAGAGTGGAAATTCCTAATTCAGTATCTGACTCAGAAAATACTGAATAGAACTTTTACTTTGCCAGTTGAGAAAATAACCATCTGGTAATGGAAATTTTTGTAGGGCAAGTGCATTTTTGTTTACCTGTGTGGGTCCAAATGCCTGTTCTGCTAAGTTAAATCCAGGGCTAGCCATAACCCCAGACTCTAATAAATGATCGCTATTCTTTTCCATTGTTTTAGGCCTTAATTTTGATTGCTGTACTGTAACCTTCTGTGCACCCTCCCTCTTTAACAAATAAGAAGGAGATTTGTCGGAGGATAAAGTTTGAGGTTGTGATAACTGTAGCTTAGCCTTTGTAATATCCGTTAACTGCCTAGAAATCTGTCTTATTAAATCTCCAATTAGGAAACACTGCAAGGCCAGAATCTCAAATAGGTTCTCGGAAGGAGGCTTGATCTCAGGGCCAAAGTCTTTGCAAAACTGAGAATAAGTGTTTGACATTGAAGTTGTTGGAGTATCCACTACTTCACAATCCCAAAAGGTAAAAGGATCCTGTGAAGGGTCACTTGAAGATGAGGAATGTGCACCTGCACGGGCAGAAGCTTCTGCTTCAGAAGTTAGCTGTTTTCTTATAAAGAAATGGATTTTGCTCTGCTTGGGTTTGATTTCCTGATCTGATCCACCTGTGCATCCTTGTCATCTTTTATGAGACATTGTGGAGGCAAAAAAAAAAATTGGGACTAGGGGAATAGCTCCCACTGAGATTAACTATGGAATCTCCCTTTAGGGGAAGAATACAAAATGTACAAAAAAAGGGGGTCACTTACGGGGGGATAATCTTACTAAATAATCTTTCCACTTTGTGGTTTTACAGTACAAAGAAATTAGCAGCTAATATACCTCGAACAGGCTGGGAACCTTCTTACCCCGTTTGGCGTCCAGTCGTCGCCTAAGGTCGTGCGCACAACCCTTCGGCGTGCGGTTGCAGCGTGGCCACAGGCCGCTGCAGAGGTTTAAATACTGCACTGCATGAGCGGCAGCACAAAGTTTGCAGGGTGCTAAGCGGGCTGGGCGGGACCCGGTAATGAATCACCCAAAAGTCCCCAGAGCAAAGTCTGTCCCTAGTAGGATAGTCCCTCCTGGTGTCCACTCCACGTCCCCGGTCAGCAGCAAGAGAGTGCAGGCAGTGTTGCCGGTGGAGTGCCGCCGCCCGGCTCTTCTCTCCCGCACACCTCTACTCCAAGTCCTCACTCAACGTGACTCTGGAAGAGATCACTTCAAGAAAATTGTAGTATTGCTGAAGAGTATCTTCCCAAAATTAAAATACTACTTCTCCATAGGCACCTGCACCCGCTTGGAGAGATGGGCCACCCCGGCCAGGCCTGAACCCAAACCCAGCAGCTGCAACAGGAACAGGGTCGGCATTAAGCAAAGCTGTTGCTGCTGTCGCCCCCAGCGCTGTGCTACCTCCGTCCCCGCCATCATGTCAGCAATATAGCTGGCACTGTACAGTCAGTAATTAGAGACAGGTCCCCACCCCAGGGGGTTATCATCTAAGATAGACAAGGGAGAGGGTCTAAGGAAGAGGGGGGTGATAGGGATACATTCACAAAGTTGAGAGGTGCATGTGTTTAGGGTGTGTTTAAACAAGATACTACCCTGCATGGCCACCCAGGAGCCGCTCATCCAACCTACCTAGCTGACGGTGGTGTGCACTCCCATGAGCCACTCAGCACCCGTTCATGGCCATTCACGGTGCACTGCTGAGAAATCCAGAGTGCACCATGCAGGGCAGTCCCAAAAAAGTGCATGGCAATGGGTGCCCATGCACCCTCTACCTGTATGAACTGGGGTGGCCACTGTGGGCATGGGAAATGGCCTTTGTAAGTGACAGGGACTGGCCATGAGTGTTGGGGAATCCGGTTCCCCAGCGCTTATGCCCAGGTCATGTCAGTTTCAAAGACTAGCCTGGTGTGCTTTCCCCGCACCCATGGTCTGTGTCGGGGGAGTACGCGGTGGCTGTTGCAATAGCCATGCTGGAAACTGCCCGTTAGAATCCCTTCCCATGCATTCCACCTGAGTGGGTGCTCTGCAGCTGTGCCACTCACCAGCCACTGACCCCCACCCCCTATCACCTCCTTGTTTAAAAAACACCCATAGTTGCAGAGGAGAAGGGAAGTCTGAATGATAGCACAGTAGAGGGAACATCAGTGAGCACAGCAGTCTGTGGGGATGAGGAGCTAGGGAAAAGAAAGCCTGATGGAAGAGGTATGTTTTTAGGAGGGATTTGAACATAGAAAGGGAAGGAGCAGAATGAATGTGCTCAGGGAGTGCGTTTCAGGCATAGGGGACTGCATGGGGAAAGAAGTGAAGATGGTTTAGGGAGCAGGAGTCTTGGGGGTAGGTGAGAGTGGTGGCAGAGGAAGCACAAAGTCCCCAATTGGGAATGTAGCAGAAAACCAGTGCAGAAAGATAGTGGGGAGCAAGGCCATGAAGAGTCTTGAAGGTGAAGAGGAGTTTGTGCTAGATGTAAGGTGGGAGAGGAAGCCAGTGGAGGGAAGAGAGAAGAGGTTGAATATGATCAAAATGGCAGACAAGATGGCTATCTATGCATTTATTTTTCCTGCGTCATCAAGGAAGATTACTACTACTAATTTCTATAGCACTAGAACACATACACAGTGCTTTAAAGTCAGATTTTTGGAGCGGGGTCCCTGCCCAGTGGGTTTACAATCTAAGATGGACAAGGGTGAGGGGAACCTAGGGAGAGAAAAACCACATACACCCACACTCCCATTTTACAGATGGGGAACTGAAGCTGAGAGTTTGTGACTTGCTCAAGGCCACCCAGTGAGTTCATAGCTAGGTCAGGATTTGAACCTTCTAGTTGACTAAATGTATGGATTCAATACTGCTGTTTCCTTATAGAGACTAATCTGAAGACTAAGTCTATACAAACCATTTAAACTGGAATAGCTCCATTGAAACCCACAGAATCTCAAGTGGCATTTGGATCACAGCCCAAGGTTCTATCTCCCCAGCAAAATCCATTATATTGGAGGGACTGGTTGCAGCATGGCCCACTCAGACAATTTAAATGGATTTTAGGACATGTTTCAATTGTATTTCCAAAAGTGTTTCCACAGCCTTTCAAAGTCCAAGACTGCAGGTATTCATTCAGGAATACAGTTAAAATACAAGTTAGGCACATATATGCTTCTAGGCTGAGGTTCCTTGCCTGTAATTAAAATTCTAGCTGTATCACTTAATTGATTTTCCTGCCTCTCCTGCCCACAGGGCAGCGAATAACAAATACATGCTATTCTTTATGGGTATGAACCTTTGCAGGACTGAGCCCTTTGTCTTTTTATTTTTTCCCCTCAAAGGTAGATTAGTGGTTTCCAAAGCTTTAAAATGTAATTGTTTTCCATTAAATCTATAGGTGCCCTTTGGTCTCCTCCGAATATTTTCTGTTGTGATTCCCTTCCTATATGTCGGGACTCAGATCAGTAAGAACTTTGCCGCCTTACTTGAGGAACATGACATCTTTGTTCCAGAGGATGATGACGACGACGATTAACAGGTACAAAATTGGTGTTAGCAGCAATTTAATTCCTGATTGGCTTGGATGCTGAAGGATTAAATAATTGGGAGATAAAGCACTGCCACCTGTTTGGAAGGTTTCTACGCTAAGTATTGACATGTTCCCATAAACAGCTGTTCTACCTCTGACAATCTTATCTGTGCTCCTCCATCAGACCTGATCAGTACTTGTATATGGGATCTCTGAAGGACATCTGAATGCTGTAGCATTCAGATGCCCTTCACTTTGAGCAAGTACTAAAATACCATCTTTTAAGAGTGGCTGCTTGGAGTTAATCCTAATTCAGTGGTGTTTGTATTCCAAGGGTAGAGGTGTAGCATAGGTGTCTATGGCCCTTTTCATACAGATGTTCTAACACGGATAAAATGGGTGTTACATTTAATACATGTTGCAGGGAACCCATAGAGCACAGCTGAAGCCCTTAGGCCTGCAACATATATGGTCCCACAATGCCAGTACCCCCATTGGCTGTTCACAGTACTCAGCTTGGGCTGTAATTCTGCACTGCCAGAGGCAACTTCTGTGACAATTTGACCAACTGCCAAATTCTGCAAAAATGGCTGTGACAGCAGGGGAAAACTCACTAGGCTTGGCTTATAATTCGCAGATTCAGTTTTAATTGTTACTAATCATGCATTATTATAATCCTCCTGTCACATACTGGAAATCTTATTTATTGACAAGTCAGAATAGGGAAGGAGTATGTTAGGTGCTGTATATAAAGTATGTCTTGCATGCTTTCTCTAGTTTGAATGTTTTATTCCTTAGTATGAACTTGTATATCCTAGTTTGAATGTTTTCCAGAGGCAGTGTAAGACCTTTCTATTTGGCCAGGCATTTAATTGGCAGGGATAGATTGGGGGAGGGGGTGTCTCTTAGCTTTTATGGTTTTTAATTATGTATTTTGTATGTGTGTTTTTATTATTTTATTGTAAGCTGCCCTGAGCCTTAGGGGATAGGTCAGGATATAAATCTAAATAAATTAACAATCCAGTGGCCAAAACATTCTGCAGCTGTTCATATCTATTTAGTGAACATCTGTCCTTTGCTAAATGCATTTGCGGTAATCATGCTGGTCATATTTTGAAGAGTTCTCTGTTGCCATTGGATTGTATAGCTGAAAACAATGAATGCAAGAATAATTTATATTCTATGTGTTTCTACAACACAGCATTGACCCTGCGTATGTCCTTGATTTTTTTTTTTATCAGTACTCTATAGCTGAAGTGATTACATGTTTTTTTTTTGCTTTGCAGGGCTGTAATGCAAGAGGAAAAAGCCAAAGGCAAAAAAATGATTGACAAGAGGCTCTTAATGCCCCACCTACTTCTTATGAAAAAGGAAAGGAGGGGCAGTAGGACTTCCCATGTACCAGTGAAAGTTCTCTGCATGTCTAAATGAGGAAGATTTCTCAGCAGGTGTGCGTGGATATACCTATAGGTCCAAGCATTGCTTGCACACTTCCTCTCTTAAGAGACTGCTTGGGGCTCCTGTTACAATGAGCATGGCAAACTTAAGTGATTATTAATAAAGAATGATGGACTGAGATTGGTTTCATTTTTTTTTTAATTAGTGCTGACAGCTCAACCTGAAACTCTGTCCCTGGATACGTTTGTTCTGCTCCCTCCTGAAAACCTACCTCTTCCATCAGGCTTTCCCCAGCTTCTCATGAGTGAAATTGCATCCCCTCTCTTCCCCCCCACCCCCAAATTTCTTCACACTATCTTAGTTCCCTGTAACTTCTCAACCTCATGGATGTATCCTTGTCTCTCTTAGATTGTAAGCCCTGTGGGGTAGGGACCTTTCTATAACTATTGATTTGTACAGTGCCAGGTACACTGCTGGGGCTATATCAATAATAAAAATAGTAACCTTTTATATATATGTATGTTTTTCCAGTTGAAATTCTGTTTGTTCAGTCTTCCTGCGCTAATCTTCACCGAAAGCCAAGGCTGGGCTTAGACTACCATATTCCATTTACTACAGAAAACCAATTTCTGTGGGGAACAGAAGGTGCCACTACAAGCAAATGCATTTGCTTTCAAATTCAAAACAATATTGGCCATAGAACTAGGTCATGTTTTAGCATTACACTGGTCTAGCGATATATAACAGCAAGGCCACCTCTGTAAGGATTTGATGCAACACTCAGGCTGCTTGCATACCTTCTTCCCCTCCCCCACACATGTTCTGGCTGCAGGGGGGAATGCACAGCAAGGATAAGTATGGGGATTGGCCAGCCTGAAAGCCCCCCATGGCTTTGCCGGCAAACACATGCAGGGATGCAGAGCTCGATTTACTGCTCTATGTCCCTGTGTGTCTGCTAGCAAAGCTGTGCGGGGGTGGGGGCTCTCCATGCATATTCTAGTTGTGCATTCTCCCCTGTAGCCAGAATATGTATGGGGGGAATGTCTGAAAGTGGTCTAAGTCTGAAATTCCTGGAGGATTACATTGACAGCTTCTACTAATTTCTGTAGTGTTACAATATGTATACAGTGCTTTATAGTCACAGATTTTCAGAGTCCGGTCTCTGCCAGTGGGTTTATAATTTAAGGGGCAAGGATGAGGGAAAGAGACACACATTCCCATTTTACAGACAGGGAAGTGAAGGTGAGAGGTAGTGACTTACCCATGGCCACCCAATGAGTTCATTGGCTAGGGTGATAATCGAACCTTGTATTCCCACATCGAGCACCTTATCCACTGTACCACAGTGGATCACAAATCATCAGCTACATGTTTTTTTGGCAAGGAAAAGTAGGAAGTTGAGGTATGCATTTCACTTGAGTATAATCGCCCTGTGATGTCTGAAAACCAAACGGGCGTGGGGGTTATGAATCAACTGCTGTTTGAGATTAATCTGTCCTGGAAAAGGTTACCAATAGCATCAAACTAATTGCACTTGGTGCTGATAACCCTACCCTTTAGCTTTCTCCTTCCTAAAAAGGCTGTGTAGAGGTGTCACTGTTACCTGCAATGCCTAGTTTTCTTGTTCCCTCAGTGGCTTAGGGACAAAGACAGCATTATTTTCAGGCTACTAGCAATGGGCAGATATCTGTTAATTCAAGAGTGGCAGTTCTACATGATTGTCCTTTTTCCCCCTGGAGAAAAGACATTAGTAGAACCCATAACTCAAATTTAATAGTTCTATGTCTGTTAGACCAGACAGAGAATAGTACCAAAGACAGAACATACAGACTAGCTAAAGTGGGGAGAATGTGGCACAAAGACAGAAAAGCCTATTGAAAAGTGAGGTCAGAACGTTGCATGATCGAGAATCTACTTCTCCTTTGCCTGGGTAATGAAACAAGTGCCTTCTTTATGGGGCCCAACTCTTGCACCGTTCCTAAAGCAGATAGTCACAGCTCACATATACACAACTGTGCCTTAGGCAACACCTTCGCTCACACAAGATTTTAGTGAAAGCCCTAAGATGCAAGCTGGAGTGCTTGCGCTTTTACAAGAATACAGAATGAAGGGACAGCAAAGCCTAGGCATTCTATCAAACAACGGGGTGTGAAACATTTCAGTACCACCAAGTGTACTTACAACAGTTTTCATATTTCAGCTCTTGCTCAGCTGGGTTGTTTAAAAGATGTGCACAATAAATTAGAAACCTGTATACTCCCAAATCAGGGGGAGGGAAGGAAGGGTGTGTGTCCTTGTTTTACACAGAGTTTTTAGACCAAGACCCTTCTACATTATGTGTACAGAAAAGCCATCCCCTTAACATACCACACTAGAATGTTGGCCAGCCCTCAAAGGTTTAGCATAGACCAAAAAACCCTAGTCTCTTGTTTCAGAAGCCCCTCAAGTGCTGGAAAGGTGCATCCCCCCACTGCCATGATTTTATTTTGTCCCAGAGAGGGATGAATCCAACTGAAGTTTCCCAGGGTACTACAGTTATTTGAACACACAGTATGAAAGAATCCAAATATTCCAAGATAAGCAGAACACCTGAAAGGGTTAAAAATTTTGGGGATGAAAGAGGATGTGCACTAATCATTTGGACACAGCATACATAGCACTGAGATGAAGGATGCTTTTCTTCTTGTGAAGATCTCCCTACATACAAGGCTTTATTTGCAATGAGACAGTAGTATACAGAATTATAACTTCACACTAAGTCCATTTGTCTCATGGGTCATGACCTGCATAGAACTTGGACAAGAAGTCCTTAGGTCGGGGGGTTTCTGTCTCATTGAAAAACCTCATGATGTGTGTCCGTTGCTTCCATACATGGATAGTCTCCTGTAATTCCATTTTCCCCTACAAAAGAGAAGGAAAGTTTGAATTCTCGGAGTTCAACTGGCTTATTTTACTCCATCTTCCGCAGAGAGTTACTTCAGTATCTTTCAGACTGGGTTCAGCTCACCTTGAGATTCAAGGTTTGTGAAGCTAAGCTCCTGTTGTCCTAAACTAACAGGCACAACCGTATTTCTCCAACATAAAGCATGATATTCAGCTGTCTCTTTGGTGCTGGCTACCTCCTCATCCTCCAACCTGCACTCTCAGCTGTCCACCTGCTTCTCACAGCCTGGCAGCAGAAGGCAACATTGAGGAGATGGGGCAAGATTCCTCCATGTAAAAAAACCCTCCCAGCCATGGACAAGCATCCAGGTCACGGCATGTAACTAATGTATTAGGTGCTGCTTTGGCCACTGAATTTTCTAAACCCTTTAACATGAGCTGGTCTAGAAGCCTTGACGGGTGGGGTGGATTTATTTAACATCTCCCCCTCCCCCCCTCAAGGTATTCCTCCGACATGCACTGCCTCAGGTTTGGTGTTGGGAAATGCATCAGAAGATCAAAGCAGGTGGCTGTGGGCAAAATCTCTTCTGAGGGAGATTTACTTGGAGGCACCCTTTCCTGTATGCCCCATGGCTTTTTATAAGCTGAGCCAAAAGCACACAGCTGTTTATCTACTGCTCAGTTCCTAATGAGAGAACAACAATATTCTCTAGTGAGATGATTGTACTATGTGAAAGAAACTGTTTTATCCAGTGAAAGGGACAAGTCAAGGCTTCCTTAGCTAGCATCAATATTGGTGACTGAAAATAGCCTGTGCGTTAGGGGCATTTTTCAAGGCAGTATTCCTAACTTGGCTTACCCTCACCTATGTTCAAGCAAAGATAACGGAGCAGGGTACTTACCTCAGCAAAGAAGCAGGGTTAAAGCCAGGGAGAAGGGCCTTACTCTGGAGGAGATGCTCATCTGAACAAGAAATCTTTTTCCTTACTCTCTGTAGCCCACCTCGCCCCTTCCCAGAGACCCTCAGCACTTCTTTCTCTGTCTCTCGCAGTGTCTGCACTCTGACTGTTTTTAATGTCCCCTGCTACAAGGGGTGGGGGTGGAACCATGCGATAAGCTCCATGGGTTTGGAGTAAATGCTAATGCTAAAGGCAGGAATGTAATTTTTAAAAAAAATTATAGCCAGGGACTCACGTTCATGGCATTTTCCCCATTGGCCAGCAATGGGAAAAATGCACTGAACGTGGGTTTCTGCTTATAGTCCATCCTATCCTGATGGCTCAGGATGGATTGCAGCACATCAAAAAATGCACGATAAAAACACCATAAATAAATAAAATCAAATATCCGCATCGCCCCAAATCCCAACCAGTTCCATAGAACACATCCCCACCCATCAAACACCTGGCCAAATAGAAAAGTTTTATAATGTCTCTGAAAGATGTACGGGCTTGGGCTTTGGTGAACTTCTAATGTTATGGAGGGGGGAAGGCCTAATTAACTCCTGGTTCTTCCATCATTAACCCCATCATATGAACAGAAGTGGAAAAGGAATTCCTTTGGACCAACCACCCCATTGCTGACAGGCTCATCTAAAACACACACCTGTACACAAATATTTTGTGTGTTTAAACTCCACTCTCTTTACTTGTTCTTCAGAGATTTGACACAAGAAGAAAATCCCCACTTTCTATAGATGTGAGGAGACAAATGTTATTTGTTTTACCTTAATAACCAGCATGTCGATCACCCTAGGGTCTGTGACATGGGTATTCTTCATGAATATCTCTCGCACTTTGTCACGCCCCTGTTTCACTGTGATGTCCAGCTGGAAACTCTGTACTGGATTAAAGAGTAGAGAACAAGTTAAAAGTGGAAACAGTCATCATCAGACACAGGTATTATAAAAGCTTTAAATCTCTGGAACAGTACCAAAAACCAAATTTTCGGGGACTGGCTCACTCCATCAGAAAAAAATAGTACCAAAAACTTCATATTTTTCTTCTATGCTTTATACTCAGGGCTTCCAGGAGCTGAATTCATCCTTGATTTACAGATGTGAACTATTATGGTGAACATTGCTGGTGCATACTCGGGGACAGCACTTGCTACCTCCCCCAAAACCAAGGGCATGAACTCAAATCCATAAACTAATCCTGTGACTAACCCGCCCCCCACTCTCCTGATTAATACTAGCCACCCCACTCTCCTGATTAATACTAGCCACCCCACTCTCCTGATTAATACTAGCCACCCCACTCTCCTGATTAATAAACATTCTAACTAGAGCTGCAGGACGGAGCACATTTGCTACTCTGTGTTTGGGGGAACCCCCTGCAGGCACCCAATGGGGTACTCAGGCCCTCATTGGGTACCTGAAAATGTGGGTATTACTGGGGCATCCTGGAATGCCGATCCCATCACCTGTGGCTCCCTGGGCTGACTCCCTTCATAAGAACACGAACAGTGCCATACTGGGTCAGACCGATGGTCCATTGAGCCCAGCATCTGTCTCCAACACTTGCCAATCTCGGTCGCTTGGAAGAAGTACCCAACAGATCACAACGGGGCATTCCATTCCCTGTTCACTCCCAGTTCCTGACAGTAAGAGGTTACATTTCCCAAAGCTACTTGGCTAATAGCTGCACCGCGGGGTTGCTGCTCCTCTGGTCCTGGTCGCTGCTTGAGGCTTGGTACTCCCCAGCTGGCATAGTGCTCAGCTGAGCAGGGAACTTCCACGTGTGGCTTTTTCTGAGTAGGGAGAGCGAGTAGGCCTCGTCCCACCTCCATGTACCCCCAATAGGTTCCCTGTTTCCAGGGGAACCCATATCAGGGAGCACATGGGCCTTGCATGAACCCACATTTTGGGTCCCATTAGGGGGATACACGCAGGGGGAAGAGGCCTCCTCTCTCCCACCCCGCCACCCAGGGAGGAGCAGGGAGCAGCAAGCCTAGAGCAGCAACTAGGACCACAGGAGCAGCAGCTGCCTGGCAATGGGGCAAGTCAGCCCAGGGAGTCAGGTAGCCCATCAGGTCACATTCAGATACCAGTTAGTGCCCAAATGTAACTGAGGTGAACCAGGAACCCCAAATTTGATGGGATGCCTAACTTGCCAAGTACCCAATTGCAGCTCTAATTCTAACCGGTCACAAGCTTCTGTAAAGGTAATCAAGATTGAACCTATCTGCCTTAGTCATGCCCCAAAGACACTGAATCATAGTGACCACAACTGAATCATCCTACTTGTAATGAATGCAAGTGTCTGAGTGAACAGTTTGTAAAACAGATAAAAACTCAGGAATTCTCTGCAATATCAGAATCACCATGTGAGCTGAAAGGGAATGGGCCTTGATTCTATCAGCCTAAGATAGCAAAGATCTGCTGTCTTGGCTCCAACCCAAAAGACAATAAAACTAGCGTGCGTTCCTGTGTCCATCTCATTTTTTTGGTGCATGGTGTCTAGAACACACCCACCCCAATACCATAGAGACCCCTGGGCCAGCCTCAACACTGCAAGCATCCTTACTTCCAGGAGTGTATTTACAAGCTTTAAATAGTTTGAGATTTGCTCATCCTTGGATAAAGCTAATGAGATTTAGACTGTGATCAAGTAGCGCTTTCCTTCCCTTCTCACTTATTCCTCCTCCTTACCCTCATCCCAGTTTTCTACTTATTTGCCTTATAGCTGCCATGAGAGCACAGCGAAGCCACGTTCTAACAGAGGCAAACAGAAGTAACTACAGTACTTTGATTTAATTAAATTGAAGGAACTACTTTTGTAGTGTTCAGATGAACAGTTGTCATGGGCTAAAGTAGAACTGCATCAATTTCCTCTTGTAGCTTAGATGCAATGATCACTGAACTGATCTCACTACTTTCATGAATAGTTATTTTGAAAAACAAACTGAAAGGGGGTGAGGAGGAGTACTGATTTTTCAGGACTATATCTTTCTCTTCCTACTCCTGAATAACTTTGGTTTAGTGCTTCATTCATGTGAAAGCTTCAGGAATAAAGCAAAAGAAAGGCCCAACTACATTGAATTAAATAGTCAGAATGTGGCCTCAGACAGATACAGAGGGGATCCACCCCCACCCCCCATATGCTAGGAAGCAAAAGTAGAGAGAACATTTGAAGCAAACAAGTTTCAATACTACAAAAATGTCATGATTTGCAAGCTGTGAATTCACATTTTTCATTGCATTTGTACGCTGCGCATGCTAAATTAAAAAGGGTTGTCAAAATTCTTCTATTAATTTGCAATTCATCCATCCATTGTTTCAATAAAGTATTTACATAAGATTTAAGTCATATCGTTAGGGCCCTTCATTTTCAGTTTTTCTTTTATTTTCCCCAGGAATTTATCAGTGTTTATTACTACAACAACAGGTAAAAAACAGTGCTAAAAACTTAATCATTTTTCACAGTTTATTTTGGTGGACAGAAGGTAAGGTAAGGTAATATTTATTTGAGTAACCCAAAGGGTCATTTCAAGTGAAGATACAATTAAAATTAAAAGCAAAACTTAAGCAAATTAACATAATATAATAAAATAACCTAATAAGGCTAACTGAACAAACCATAAAAAGTAAATAAAACAACACAACAATACCATAAGTGGCAAAATAACTACAAGATAGGGCCAAGCCCTGAACGGGCCACTTAGAATAAGTACAAAACCATCAACGCATAACAGGTCAAATCATTGATTGTTTGATTTTTAGCACCTGTGCGCAGTAAGAAGCCACGGCTCTGGTATAGCCAGAGCTATACCACTAAGCAGTTTAACCAAGCACAAATCGAGACGCCAAGCCGGGCATTCAGCTATATAGGATAAAAATCTCACTCTAGGTTGTGAGTAGGCCAGACAGTCAAAAATAACATGGTGAAGCGATTCGATCTGGGCCAAAGAGCAATTCAAACCAAGTCTGAGGGCCCGGGGTACCAGTGTAGCATCCTTGCACAACAGCAGATGGAAACCCATTAAATCTGAAGAACGTCAGCACATGCCTTAGGTAATAATTGGTCCAGAGAAACAAGTAGCTGGACTCCACAGATTGCAATTTAATGCTAGAATATAATGGGGCTACCTTCTGTGCATTTATCAACGAGTTCTCAGTTTGTACTTCTTGGTCAAGAATTCTTTTCTTAAGTAATGAAAACTTTCCCTTTGGGCCTAAAGGGATCAGGAATTCCTTGGAGAAACTAAGTTTCTCTATTTCCCTTTCAACTGCGAAAGACCAAGAATAGGTTTTTACTTCTGTTGAAATAAGTGTAGCAAGACAGTCAGTACCTGAAGGGAACAAAATCACTTTAAACCAATACTTAATAATGGCTAACAGAGCTAAAGTTTTTATGGTCCATGAGGCGGTCTCTACCCTTAACAGTACTTGGGGGGACAGCTCTTGGAACACCAAGGATTGCACGGAGGAACTTATTCTGGATGGATTCAAGAACGTTCAAAAAAGAAAAACCCCAGATGGAGAAGGTACACAGAAATTGGGGCACAACTTTAGCCCTGAATAAACATAATGCTGGTTTGATTAATCTGCTACCATGAGAGTAATAGTAACTTTGAATCGTGCGCAAAGTCTTATGGGCTTGGTCAAGGACAAGTTTATTTTGAGTCTGCCAGCTCCTCAAGGCTGAGAAAACAATTCCTAGATACTTGTAATGCTGAACCTGCTCGATCCTTGAGTTACCCATAAACCAGGAGTGGGAAAGTTTTCTACTCCCCACTACCATGGTTTTGGTCTTGGAAAAATTAACTGACAGGTTTCCGTTGGCAGAATAGCAAGAGTCTATTCATGCTTCTCTTTAAGCCAATAGGTGTTTGCGAGATTAATACAGTATCTGCTGCATATAACAAGAGTGGGATTCTATGATTGGCCAGTTTTGGCGAGTGAGTATCTATTTCGGCCATAAAAGAAACCAACCCATTAAGATAAAAGTTGAATAAAGCTGGGACTAATAGCATCCTTGCCTAACACCCCGAGAAGGTGGACAGAAGGACAGCAAAAGAAAGAGTATTAGATTACTGCTTTGATAAACAGAATTTAATATGGTTTGCTGTAGAACTGAAACAGAACTCAAAACACTGTATGCCTGTAAGAAAATAATTGGTCAAATCTAACAAGACATTAGCCTGCTGCAGTCTGGGTTCGATCTGTGCAGCCCCCACTCACATGATTCATGTGTCCAGTCTAATAAATGGGCAGTCCCTGGCATGTCTTTCATGCACTTGCGAGCAACCCTCACTGGCAGTGCAAGCAAAAGTGAAGGAGGAGGAAACGGTTAATCCTCTGATGCTCTAGGATTTCCACCTACGATACTATGGTGTTGGAGGATTGGACAATCAGAGGAGCTGCATGCAACCTAATAAATGGGATGGGAACACATTAGCCCGGATTTGCCTGCACAGTGGGCTCCACATTCTCCAAGACTATGAGAGGGGGCTGCGGGTCTGGTGGGTGGTGGTCCCGTGTCCAATGGAGGTGAACATCTAGCAAACACCTAATAAATGGGCAAATTTGCCCCCCCCCCCCCATGTGGGCTAATGTAGGCTATCATCTTGTTTGTTTATACCCAACATCTCTAATCCCCCAATAAAAACCTTTCCTTTGAATAAACAATTTATTGTTGGCAACTTAAAACCATTAGCCTATAAACATTTACACTGAATAACTGGGCCAAATTATTTTACTATATTAGACCCATTTGACTTACATGAAGTCCTGCCAGACACTTGATAAAGGAATGTTCACATCAGCTTCTCTCTTAAAGGTACATTATGCAGCACAGGAGGAAAGCAAATGCAGCAACACATGGTTTTACATCTATGGATGAGCCAACCTAAAGTCCTTTCCCAAAGGGGGACCAAGTTGCCTAAACAGGGGAAATTACTCTCCCAAAGTCAAGGCCTGAGCTAGAGCCAGTGCCCGAGCTAAAGAACCCCAAAGCAGCGACTGGCAGGGCTGCTCGGGTTGTAGGGGGCTGCAGCACTAAGGACTAGCCTCAAGGGGGAGGGTTTGCACGCCCCCAGCTCAGGCCGAGGAGGAGGGAAGCGTCTCAGCCGAACATCTCTTGCCCTAGTGAGCCTGGAAACCCCTGCGGTCCCTTTAAGCAGCCACCAGCTACGACCTTGAGCCTCTGGGCGCGCGCAAGCCGAGTCTCCTCACCAGTGTGCGGCACCTCCCGGTACCAAGCCCGGTACAGCTCCCGCACCCGCCGCTTCGCTTCGCTTAGGTCCCGGCTGAAGATCGGCTTCACCGTTGTCCCAACTACCTTCCCTACCCCAGACGCCGCCATTTTGCTGACGGGCGTAGGGCTTCAGCCCTTACTGCAGACAGCTGTCATAGCGTCCTAGATTCCCGAGGTCCTATTGGCTTAGAGGCATGCCATTCACTCTCGCCCAATCAGCGTACGTGACCTCCGAAGTCATGATCTCTGATTGGGTAGCGAGGCTCAGCTCAAGCAATTGGATGCAGAGCGGGGCTAGTGGAGCTGTTGCTTCTGCCCTCAGGCTCAAGGGTGATGGCGAAGCTTTGTGAGCGAAGTGGTTTTCGCCCGCTGTTCTAGTCTTGAGACCCCCCCACACCCACGCTGCAGTGACTAGTTGGTGTCCTACAACCGCCCCTGCTCACAGCAGGCAAGGTCGCTTTCTTAGCACTGGCATTTTGGTTTGGCTCGCCCAGCCCCGCCCCACATGGGCGCTCTGGAGCATGATATTTGATATAGGCCCTTTTCACACACACTCTTAACACCGATAATATGTGTTATGTTTTATTATACATGTTGCAGGGCACCCATTGAGCACCCCTAACATGTATAATAAAATGCAATACCCATTTTATCAGTGTTCGAGTGTCTGTGCGAAAAGGGCCGGAAGCTCTTGGTTAAATTGTCCAGGGCTTTGGAACTCCCTTTCCCTTGGAGGTTTGTCTAAGCTGCAGCCTGTGCATTTTCCCTAGGCAGTGCAAGATATATTTATCCAGCCAGGCCTTTAACAGGTAGGGGTAGATTTAAGGGTGGAGGTGGGTGGGTTCTATTTTGTATTTGTTTTTACAATGATATGAGCTGCCCTAAGCCGTTGGGGATACAGAGGGACAGAAATTTAAGTAAATACATAATTTCTCACTCTGCTGTAAGCTTCCTGTGTGACATTGGTGCAAACCACTGTGAGGTGAATGGGCTAAGGACAAAGAGTACTTTATTATTTATATAGCACAAGTAATGTGCCTAGCACTGTACAGAAAGTAGGGTTTGCCAGGTTGGTCTCAAATATAGGCAGTAGAGATAAAGTAGTAAAGAGATACCTTTTATCACAGCTACAGTTGGTGGAGGCATGCGTCCTGAACCTGTCTCTAATCTTAAAAATGCAGCCAAGGTAGAAAGGGCAAGGCCCACTAAAAACTAAAAATTTGTTTTGAGGAATGTCATTATTGGAGGGAGTCTGCTGAAGATCTCCCAATTTCTGCTCCATATAAAATTTGGGAAACAATTTTATTATTATTATTATTATTATTATTATAAGCTTTTATATAGCGCCAGCAGTGTACCTGGTGCTTTACGGAAAATAAGATAAACACAGTCCCTGTCTGAGAGCTTACAATCTAAAGACAGGGGGAGGGGAGACAGGGAAGGGGCAACAGAGGGAGAGACAAGGGATGCAACATTCATGAGGATGCGAGAACTCAGGTATGCTTTCTTGGCTTGGTTACAGTACATTGGGAGTTTGCAGATAACAGGTGGGGGATAATCATGGGTGGGGATGATTAGCAGGAGTTAGGAAGGGCGGAGCAGAAGAGGTGGGTTTTGAGGAGAGACTTGAAGGTACGAAGGGAGGGGGCAAGGCGGATGCGGGCAGGGAGGGAGTTCCAGGCGTGCGGGGCAGCGAGGGAGAAGGCGGTTGCGGGAGCAAGGGAGGTGTGGGAGGGTGAAGGAGGGGATGGAAGAGGAGCGGAGTGCTCGAACAGGGGTTCGGAGGGAGATCAAGGCAGAGAGATAAGGGGGAGTGAGTTTGTGAAGGGCTTTGTAGGTGAAAATGAGGGGCTTGTGCAGAATACGCTCAGGAAGGGGGAGCCAGTGGAGAGAGGAGAGGCAGCACATGGTCAAAGCGACAGGCTAGGTGGTGGATGATTCTGACAGAGTTTTGAACAGAGATGAGGGAAGAAAGGTGAGAGCGGGGAAGGCCAGCGAGGAGGTGGTTACAATAGTCGAGGCATGAGATGACTAGGGCATGAAAGGCTTCCAAAGCAGCCAAAATGGATCTCTTTGCAAATATTTCATGGCCAATGCAGATAGACTAGCCTTAGATTTTACAATTATTTTTATTTATGGCATTATGCCAAATAAACTCAAATTAGATTTTACAAACAATGTGGCTATTCCAAGATCGAGAGGAGGATAAAATCAAAGACAAACCCAAATTTTGCTATCCTTGACCACCTCACGTCTCAAAGTCAAAGTCGCTTTATTAGGCGTGACCAATGGTCATAGCCAGCAAACAAAACAAACAGGTAGTAATACTTATTCACACCTTACGTCTATGGGAGGCAATGTGCCAAGGATATCAGACCAGTAGAATCTGCAGAAGCTGATTACTCCTTTGTTTCTTAGCTTTATTTCCATAAACTTGGCAGTTGTCTTGATCCAGCTCCATATCACTTGTGGTCCTAGACCCTGACAGTCAGTAGAAGACTCCACTAAAACCTCCCAAGCTGCCATCGTGCCTCAGGCGGACACTCTGCACTTGCTGCTTAGTGTGTCAACTCACACCTCCTGCATGATGTTGTTTATCACCTGTAGAAGAGTTGATCTATAGGCACATTGCACACACAGCAGACAAAGGGGAACGAAAGGTGGAAGGATCTCTCAATAAAGAGAAATAAAGGGAGAGTGTTCTCGGTTGCTGCCCCCATGTTGTGGAACTCCCTTCCCTGGGAGGTTTGCATGAGCCTGGCTATCTTTCAGAGGCGCCGGTGCAAAACTCTTATTTGGAAAAGCATTTGGCAGGCAGGGATAGGTGGGGTTTGATTGGAATTGTGGCAGGAGGATGTTTTTATTGTATGAATTTTAACATTGTTTACTTGTTTGTGTATTGAGAGCCACCCTGAGCCTTGTGGGAAGGACAGCATAAACATTTAAAAAAATAAAATAAAACTTTTCCAGTCATAACTAGGATTGCCATCTTTCACAGTTTGACTCTGAGACACCCATAGACCAAAATGAGAGAGGTGGTAATCCTAGTCATAACTGTCTAACCAAGAATAATCTTGGCACCCCCCCGACCCATGATGGGCACCCATGGCTGCTAACAACAGGCAGTCATGGCAACCCCCCATACTGGGCAGGTGCTAAGACAGACATGTCTGCCCAGCTCTGGCCTGCCTGGGCGGCTCACGGGGCTGGATTGTGGGCCCAGTTAATTCCAGACCCATTTTTCTGGCCCTGCTGCCAACCCCACCAGGGTCTGAACTGGGCCCACATCTGGCAGGCCTGGAACAGATGTGCAGGTTTGGCACTGAGCTAGGTGGGCCAGAGCTGGGTGAATCGGGCCATCATCTTGTTTGTTAACATCTATTGTCAGGAAGGCCAAGGCACAAAATGCAAGGAATGGAATGCTAAAACAAAATGGTTTTTAAAATTGGAAGAAAGAAGGGAAGGTCAGGTTCACTACTCAGTGAAGACAGCAAAATGTTAGTAAGCGACAAAACAAGGCAAAACTGCTCAATTCCTTGCCTCATTCTTCATTAAAAAAGGGAAACGGTATCCAACTTAGAAAAGTTGTGTGCACAAAGAAGGAGAAAGGTTTCAGGCCAAAACAGAAAAAGAAGTGGTCAGAGAATACCTGACTACTTTGAATGAGTTTGGCTGTATAGGGCTGGGTGAAATATACCCTAATGTACAGAAAGAACAATCTCAGAACCTCTGTCGATGTCTTTGAGAACAGGTGAAGAGTCTGGAGATGTTGGCAAATGTTGTCCTCATCATTTTTTTTTTTTTTTTAAAAGGGTGTGTGGAGGATCTGAGAAATTATAGACTAGTCAGCCTGACTTAAATATAGGGTGGCTAGATATGTATGCAAACTTTTACAGGACAGCACCTAAAAACTAGAGCAATTAATATTTTCAGAGGTCTGTTTTATTATTATAGATATTTGTAAAGATCTGTATTAATACATATACAAATTAGCCATCCCTAATTATTATTTATTATTTATAATTGTGGCAGGGTGACGGGGTCCCACTGGGGAATTCTTAGCAGGATCCTGTCCCACAAAGACAGTCCATGCAGCATCTCCAAACTCAGTACTCTATTTGCTGGATGTGTTCCTTCACCATCATCCCACGAGGGGCGGATTGGCAACTTAAAACAGCCCTGGAAAATATTGTGAAAGTGGCCCCGTGGTGGGCGGAGCCAGCCACAAAATTACACACTTGATTATGATCAATGGAATAGAACAAGCACACAGAGATAGCAGTTCTAGCAAACAACAAAGCAGCCTCAGCCAAGTGAGTCCAGAGTGCATGGGGGCAAACAGGGCAAAAAGCAGTCACAAACTTTTCCCTCCATCCCCAAATCTGCCCAGGGTAAAACCAGACAACTCAAATCTCAGAGTGTCTCTCTCAAAAAAATTAAAAAGTAGCTAAGTGAGTCCAATGTGCATGGGGGCAACCAGGGCTTGTTCTTCTTAGATTGTAAGCCCACTGGGCAGAGACCTGTCTCCAATAACCACCAGCCGGCAATGTAATGGCAGGAGTACAGTAGCAGAGAAAACAGAAGTACCTTAACAGCTAGCATTGATTACAGAAAACACTCAGAAGCTAGGTAGAAAAGCAGCATTTGAAAATGTTCTTTCAAATTAAACTGCACACATTATGTAGACATTTGTGTCTCTTTTCATTAACCTTCCTGAAAATACTTGTCCAAGCAAATTGTATCCCAGCCCCTTCCCTCCAAAACCCTCTCCCAGATGCCCCAGCAGCCCCAGCCCCTTCTCCCCCCAAAATCCCCAGGCAAGTTGCCTTTACTTACCTCATCCTGGTGGTGATGGGCCTGGTGGCAGCTTCTTACAGCGTGAGTGTGCTCTTCCCCCGCTGAGCTCCTTCTGGACGCTTCCTTCCTGCCCCCTCCCAACAGCGCCTCCCGAGGAGAGGCCCTGTCGAGAGGGAGGGGCCAGGAGCAGGTGAAGCGAGCGCCTGCTCTCTCTCTCTCCAGTTGGGGAGGGCAGCAGCCTGGGTGGGAGCAGGGAGATGAAGCTCCCAGGCAGGACCCTGCCCCTCTGCCATAGCTGCTCACTCTCCAGTAGAGGGGGTGGCAGCAGGAAGATCTCACACTGCTTTCACCCACCCACTCTGAACCCGGCTCTGGGTGCGCGGGCGGTGGAGGCTGAGCCATGAGCTCCCAGGCAGCTCCCTTTGTTGGGACTGCCCCCGCTTCTTACACATGGCCGCTCTCAAGTTCTTCTTCTGGCCGCTTTTTAGTCCACCCCTCCCAACAGGGATTTCCAGAACAGCGCAGCCAGATGATGTCATCCAACCGCGTTGCTATTGGAGGCCATGTTGGGAGGGGCCAGAAGGAGCGGCTGAAGAGCACGCTGCTGCGTGCAAGAAACGGCCGCCGCCACTGCCAGAGTGGTTATTTCTCAGGTTGGAGAAGGGGAGGCAACTGGTCACCCACAGCCACCCGAAGCGGGCCGGGGGAGCCGACACACAGCACTGATGGGCCAGCCAACAGCTGCCCCTGGGCTGGCTTAGCTCAGCCCAACTCCACAGGCCCTGGCCCCTGCCTGACCTGGACCGGCCCCAGGAGCCAGCGGGATTTCCCCCTGTACTTCCTATGGCCAATCCCCCCTCCCACGTATACAGATATAGACATAGTCCATACATCAGTTCAAACTCTCCCCTTCAGAGTCTCTTACCCTCAGTCTCTCTGGATTTTCTAGTCCATGAAGCAGAGCTTCCCTTAAGCTCTTCCAGCTTCACCCCACTGTTCCTCACAGCAGCCCTGGTCTGAGCTTGCTGTTCTGCTTTTGAGTCTTCCAGCTGGCTCAGCGCAGTTGGCCCCAATTAGCCACTTTACTGGTTCTCTGTCTTCAGAAAGCCTACGGGTACTCTGACATGCTAAAATCTGTTAATTTTTTCCCCTGGCGTTCCCACAAAGGCTCAGGACATCTTAGAAAGGTATAAAAAAATATATAACATAAAACCAAACAGTTAAAAAAACCAAACCACCATACTTTTCAACCCTCTCCCTAACCACTCCACCCAACCCTACCAGCTCCCCAAATGCCTGGACAAACAAGAAGGTCTTACTTCTCTTCTGAAAGATGAGCCCCTTCAAAGGGAGGGAATTCAGTTCCATAATTGTGGAGCACCTATCAAGTGGTAATTAGCACCCATCTGTTTGATGCTAGCCAACTGTTTAGCCAATTCACACACAAACACCCCCCACCCCCAGATTGTGTCTGGACTAAAAGTGTCCTGGGTTAAAAACTACAGTAACTCCTTTGCAGTTTAAGAGGGAGGTATTTATTTTGAATGTGTTGCAACACTTAATCCTCAAAGGTGCTTTCTAGTCATTAGAGACATGTGGTACAGGATAGGAAATAACGTACCCTCCTTTGAGAAGAAAGTATCTCTTACCTAGATTCTTTCAGACCTCACATTTTCCTGTGTAAAGGGGATAATCCATGGAAAGCACCATGCAATCATTTACCACAGATTTATTTGCAAGACTTTTTTTTAACACTCCTGTTACACGATGAATCCATGAACATTACTCAGGGAACTTTTCTGCAGATCACCAGGTTTAACCATGAGATAGATTAACAGTGAGGTAGAAGTACTCAAACATCACAAACACGCACATGGTAAGTTACGATGCTGTGCTTTCTGTGGATTTTTACCACTGGAAAACAAGTGGCCCTAGACATTGATAAGGAAAGAGAAATAGAGGATAACCAAAACTCAAGGGTTAAGCTTGGAGGATTTGACTGGGACAAGTAAGACTGTATCCAGATCAATGTCCTCAGTTCCATGAGGAAGACATTTCCCCTTTTTAAGCTAAGATCTTTGCCTTCCTCATATGCTTATTTACCAAAACAAAAAACTTTACAGTTTAAAAAACCATTAAATGCACAACAGCCTCCCCTGCTCCGCTAACTGCCTTTGTTCCCTTCTCCCTCGCTGCCCTGCAGCCTGGAACTCCTCCCTGCCCTCATCTGCCTAGCCTCCCCACCTTCAAGTCCCTCCTCAAAACCCACCTCTTCTGCTCCGCCATTCCTATCTCTGCTAATCATCCCCACCCGTTATCTGCAAACTCCCAATTCTCTGTAATCAAGGCAAGAACGTGTACCTGAGCTCTCGCATCCTCATGAATGTTGCATCCCTTGTCTCTCCCTCTGTTCCCCCTTCCCTATCTTGGATTGTAAGCTCTTGGGCAGGGACCATGTCTTATCTTACTCTTTGTAAAGCACCAGGTACATCGCTGGTGCTATATAAATGCTTATAATAATAATAATACAATAATATAATTAATAATAAAAACATCACAAAATCATTTTGACTAGCTTAAACTCCAAAAAAACATACAAATATATTACAATTAAAATTTTAAAAAAACATTCAACTCCATACATTGCAACAAGACATAAATACCAAAAAGCATGGAAATTACTTCAGAATTGGAGGAATATTTTGTATTTTATCTTCATCAACATAAATATAATATGTACTTAATTCCTTACCATACATACTTATTCATTTTTATCAATAACTAAACTTTAACATTTTTCATTATTAAACTTTAATTTATTATAATTTGACAATGAACAATTTTCTCAGAGTACATTAACTGTCCTTTACATGTATAGAAATTGTATACACTTTATACAATAAACTGTTAACAATGTTAGTGTAGAGAATTTCATACAATTCGTTGTACAGAATGCAGTTCTGTAGAAAGTTAATGCACTCTGAAAAAATTAATTGTCTCCCCCAACACACACACTCTCTCTCTCTCACTCACACACTCACACACACACACACATGCATGCACTCTTCTCCCCCCCACTCTCTCTCACATACACAAACAGATGCATACACTTTTCTCCCCCCACTCTCTCCCACTCTTTTTCACAAACACACGCATGCAGACTCTTTTCCCCACCTTTCTCTCACACAAACACACACGCAGACTCTTCTCCCCCCACTCTCTCCCAAACACACATGCACTGTTCTCCCTCACACGCACGTACGCACACTCTTCTCACCAACAACGCTGCCACCACTTGCAGCCTCACAGGAAGTTCAGGAGGGGCTGTAGAGTTTTACAAAAGGCCCCATAATACTGCAGGAGGCCACACGGGGGCCCACCACCATCTTGCTGTTCCTTTCTGGGCATGCTGGGAAATGTAGTCCTAGCATGCCCAGACAGGAAACAAGTTGTCCCTAGTGAGGGCAGCAGAATTTGCAGCACCGGGCCAGTGAGGGGGGAGAGGTCCGGGGGAATGGCGTAGTTCCTCCCCCCCCTCCCCATAAGCTTCCAAGCCTTCCAGGAGGTCCGGGGAAAAGGGGACCCCGGTAAGGGTGGCCACTGGCGCATTGGCAGAAAAGAGGACAAACATTTGCATGAAATTTACATATGCAATTTGGTACTAATTTATGTACATTTGTGGGGCAGAGGGTGGGGCCAACAGTGGGCGGAGCAAAGCCAACAGTAGGCGGAGCCAACCCAACCATTAAGCTAGTGGTGTGGCTTAACCCAACAGCAAGGAGTTCCCAGAGTTAACATTGGAGGGAGATTACATTAGTTAACCCTGTGAGCTCCTTGCTGCTGAGTGAAGCCCTTCCACTGTGGGATAGAGAGCCCTCTTACTAAGGTCCCATTCAAAGTCTCTTTCCCACTAGTCCCATTTCTCCCTAGAAGTGTGAAAAAATAGAGTCAAGGCTCACTGTGAGGAGAAATTGATGTTTTAAGTGTCTTATCAAACTGGGGTTCTGGGTCCATGGATGGTCGGGTCCTGGGGGCAGTGTCTGGGAGGGCCTGGTGGGAACCATTGGGCTGTGGTGAGCTCTTTGGTGGTGACCAACGCGCTCCTCCCTGTTGCTGGGTCCCTGTCCCCACCCACCCCACTTCCTCTTCCCTTCTATTTTTATTTTATTTTTATTTATTTAAAACTTATATCCCACCCCTCCTGCCCGAAGGAGCTGTGATTGTGTTCCTGACGGTGCTGCGGATGGGGGGTTTGCCCGGTCAGCTCCAGTGAGCACCTTCAGTGCTCCATGCTGGGGCCAGGGTATAGCGGGTGATCTGTGGGTTACCCCTGTGTGCGTGTGTCGTCGTCCCCCCCCTCCTCCCCGTATGTGTGGGCTCCCTGGCTGGCTGTTGTGGCTTGTAGCCTGCCCTACTGGTGTCTTATCAAGCTGGTAATAATTACCAGTGATTCCCTACCATTTCAACCACCTTTTATTTTTCTATTTGTCTTTTAATTTTTGTATCCTTTTTTATGGGGAATAACACCAAAGTCAAAGGCATTGCGCCCCCTAACTATTGTTTTTGATGGGTACGAGACTGCCAGTGTTAAAGATATGGAGCATGTACGCTGGACAAAGAAATCATCAATGACAGTTTGTTTTCCCTGTTTGAGAGAAAGGGTCCTTTACTCACTGTAACTATTTATTTTTTTTTATTATTTTTTTTTATTTTTATGTGACTTTTATTTATAAAATCAAAGTACAACGATTTTGACCATATACATTCTTATACATACAATTTAGCCCTGTTAATGTTACACTGGTCAACCTACAACACTCTATTCAACAATTTATTATGTTATACTTTAACCGAACCCCAAACCAACAGCGCAGGATTCCCCCCAGAGTCATAAAGATGTATCAACAAATCTAGTTATGTTCATCCTACCGGCTCTTTTGCGCAGCTATTTTGCTTAGTATTTATTTAATTGTTCCCCTTAAATTGTCCAAGACTTTCCTGATTGGTGCCCAGATGGCTTCAAAATCTTGCTTCTTGTTGTGAAGATCCGCGTGGAACTCTTCCATTGTATGCATAAACCAAATTCTGTGAAGCAGCTCATTCATGGTGAGGTCCTCCAAAGAACGCCAGTGCCTAGCTATGATATTTATAGCTGCTAAACATATGATTTTACACGAGTTCTGGCAAATATTCATACATTTTGTCTTGGGGTATAAGCCCAAAAGGGCTGTTTCTGGTCTGAACGGCACTACCATTGCCGCCACCTTGTTAACAAGTTTCCAAACCTTGCTCCAGAAGAGCTGCACCCCCCCGCAGTACCACCAGCAATGCATATACGTACCAATCTCTCCACATCCCCTCCAGCACAGGCCACCCCCCTCTGGATTAGCAAATTTCATTCTCACAGGTGTTAGGTAATATCTGGTAGTTAGTTTGACCTGTATCTCCCTAACCTCCAAGGAGAACACACACTTGTTCATATGAGACCATATTTCCTTTTCATCTCCCTGGTTGATGGAGATGTTCAACTCATTCCCCCATTTCCTGACGTAATCCACCGAGGGGGGATATAGTGCATTTTTCAGTTCCCTATACAGTCTACCTAACCTGCCTGAGGCTTTATTTGTTTTGAATAGAATTTTCTCTATTTTATGTGGTTCCCTCTTTAGGCTTTCTCTGTTCAATGGGGAAGAAGCCATCGCCTTGAACTGTAAATATTGAAATGGATTGACTTCCTCCTTCAAAATATCTTCCAGCCTTTGGTGAGATATGAATTCACCTCCCCTGAATAACTGTTCCATTGTTAGAACACCCCTCTTTTTTAGGGCCACTCTGATTCCCGGGGCTAGATTACTTTCCCTTATTTGTATGGAGTCGATCGACGTAAATGGGGATAAATCCCCCCCCAATCCCAATTTCTTCCTAGTTTTTTCCCAAGTCTTAAGGAGGTTCCCTATAAAGGGATGAAATGATTTTACTTCTCTTGACACCTTACCCTTATCTACTATCAGGTCTTTTAGTGTCTTTACCCCCGATATTTCCTTTTCCAAACCAGCCCACTCAGGTGCCTTGGCGTCATGGTACCAATCGTATATCCCCACGAGCGAAGCCGCCGTGTGGTACATCTTTATATCAGGAACATTCAATCCTCCCTTCTCTTTCAATTGGACCAACACCTGTTTCCTAAATCTGGGCTTTTTTCCATTCCAAACTATGTCCCTCAGTAATTCATCGCACAATTTAAAGAAAGAAGCTGGAAGCTGAATCGGAATAGCCATCAAACTGTATAACAGTTTGGGGAGAACAATCATTTTAAATAGGTTGATCTTTCCCAACCATGACACCATCATTTTTTTCCAAGGCTGAACCTCCTCCTTCAGTTTTTTAAGTAAGGGGAGAAAGTTAGCAGAATATAAGTTTTGTGTCTTTTTTGTTAACGTGACCCCTAAATATTTCAAACCCGACTCACTTACTGGGAATGGTGACAATTGTTTTAAATGCGCCTCCTGTTCAGGCCCCTCTCCAAATATTAACGCGAAGGATTTATCTTTATTTATCGAGTACCCCGAGATTCTCCCAAATTTCTCCATCACCCGCAATAGTTCCGGCAGTGTCTCCCTGGGGTTGGTTATGTAAACCAATAAATCATCCGCATACAGAGAGAGCTTAGTTTCCAGGCCTCCAATCCGAACCCCCTCTATTTTCTTATTCTGTCTGATTGCTGCCGCCAAGACTTCCAGTACTAAGTTGAATAGGAGGGGCGACAAAGGGCATCCCTGTCTGGTTCCTCTCTGTAGGCGGAAGGACCCCGAGACCTCACCATTAATTATCAGGCTAGATTGTGGGTTTTTATAGATAGCTCTCAACCAACTCATGAAGTTTCCCTCAAACCCCATCTGCCCCAGGGTCTCGAATAGGAATCTCGGCTCCACGAAATCAAACGCCTTCTCTGCATCTGCCGAGATTACCATGGCGGGCTTCTGTTGTTTGCTTAACGCATAAATGATATTTATTGCCTTCCTAATGTTATCCCTACCCTGTCTACCAGGTATGAACCCCGTTTGGTTTACATGAATAATTTCTCCACTCAGAGCTTTGAGCCTGTCTACTAATATCTTGGAAAAGAATTTAAAATCTGCATTCAACAGGGAGATAGGCCGATAGCTGCCACATAAATCTGGGTCTCTACCTGGTTTGGGGATCAATGTAACTACCGCATTGTAAAAATTTGATGGCATCTCCCCTTCTAATAAAATGTTATTGTATACTGTTGTGAGGTGTGGGCCCAGGATCTTTGTGAAAACTTTGTAAAATTCGTTTGGGAATCCATCTGGACCCGCCGCTTTGTTATTTTTGGAAGCCATTATTGCCTCCTGAACTTCCTTTTCTGTGATGGGAGCATTTAGGAAAGCAACTTGATCTGTGTTTAACTTTGGTAGCTGCACTTCCTTAAAAAAATCCCTCATTTCTGTCTCTTCTGGGTTTTGCGTTGCATAAATTTCTTTGTAAAAATCCAGAAAGGACTGCATTATCTGGGGGAGCTCAGTGCAGCATTTGCCATTTTTGTCTACCACCCTAGCAATGTGTGCTTTCCTTTGTTTTGCCTTCACAAGCCTAGCTAAGGCCTTTCCCGCCATGTTACTGTTCTCATAGAAATAAAATTTTATTCTTTTAAGTTGTGATTTGGTCCATTCTAATTCCATAGCATTAATTAATTCCCTGTTTTTTATTATTTCAAGTTTCAGACTTTGCGAGGGGGAGATTTTGTTTTGCGCCTCCAACCTTTGGAGGGCCGCATACAGATCCTTTTTTTTCTGTCTTTTTTCCTTAACATTTTTCACTTGCAAAGCTATCAAATTGCCCCTGATCACAGCTTTGGCTGCCTCCCACAGTATGGCTGGGGACTGAACCGAATTAGTATTTATTGTGAAATATTCCTCAATGGCATCCTGAACTTGGGATATGTTCCCCTCCCCTTTCAGCAGGCTCTTATTTAGCTTCCAATTGTAAGATTTAGGGCCCTGAATTGTTGAATCTTTAAATATTGTCACCACCGCATTGTGGTCTGCCAGTACCACTGGAGTAATAAAGCACTTTTTCCCGCAGTGCGCGTCTATTTTGTTGGCCAGCACATGGTCAATGCGAGTGTAACTATTGTGTAATGTTGAGAAATAAGTGTAGTCCCTCTGAGACCCATTTAGGAGTCTCCATAAGTCCACCCAGCCGTAGTCTTCCATCAACTCGGGAATTACTTTGGAGACTCGCCTTTCATTCCCTCCTCGGGAGTGATCTAGCTCGGTTATAGTGGCATTGAAGTCCCCCTGAATTGTGATCAAGCCCTTTGTTACTTCTGCTATTCTCTTAAAGGTGTCTCTGAAAAAAACTGTTCTCCCCACGTTAGGTGCATATAAATTTGCAACTGTTATCCACCTTCCTTGCAGCTTGCCGGTTAAACAAATAAATCTCCCCTCTTTGTCTTTTATACATTTTTCCAGCTCGAAATTCTTTCTCTTGCTAAACCCTATCATTACTCCAGTCTTTTTCTTTTTGGCACATGATGCAAATAAGCACCCAATTTTTGAGTTGGCAAACCTAGGGACATCTTTATCAAGAAGATGCGTTTCCTGGATTAGAAAGATGTCTGCTCCCATTTCCTCTACGAAATCCCTCACTCTCTTCCTCTTCTGTGGTGAGTTTAAACCTCTCACATTTATTGTGACTGTCTTGAAACTAGCCATGTTTTGTTCTTAAGTTTTTTCTTTTTTTGGGTATTCAACTTTATCCGTACACGGATACAGTTCAGATCCTCCACTTTTGCTGTAGTCGTGACCATCAGCCTATTTGCCTCGAAGCTTATCAATGCTGCCTTTTTGCCCCCCCGCTGGGGGTATTTATTCCTGTAAATTATCTCTGTACTGTTTTTGGAACCTGCGCCAACCCCTATTTTCCCCGTTTTAAAGTCACCCCCTAACCTCTTAGAACTTCTCCCCCCCTTCCACCCCCCTTTACTCTGCTTCCCTTCCCATCCTCTCATCCTTCTCCCTTAGGTGTTGCAGGGATCCTCTGAGAGTATATACCCGGGACTAAGGGCTCGAAAGTCCCTTTCCCACCCCCTACCCCAGCTCCATTTAACAACAAACACATTTTATAGATTAGCTTATAACTATTAGCCAAACACAAATTCTGTAATGTTTCCACCATTCACTCCCCCACCATTGGTTTCAGAGCTATAACTTATTTAAACATTTCCATAAATCAACTCTCTTGGTTTACCATCTTGTCTACACTTAAGGAAAGTTACAACATCATATCATCTTATCCAAGTAGGCATCTTTTGCAACCCCGTTTATCTACCAGCTTTGCAGGTTCTCCCATTGTACAATCTTATATGAGCTCCTACTTTAACCCTGGGACTGTTTCCTGACCAAATGTAATAAGCCTCAATTTGTTGCCTAGGAAAGCCACCTCTGTAGGCATTCCAAACCACCCACCATTTCAGTCATCTTGTTACGTTGCTGATCTTACCCCTGGCTTTTAACTATACAAAGCTCTTTTCAAGAACTAATGAACACTTATTAAATTGAAGCACTCCTGGGCCTTTTTACACCCTCCTTCTCCTGCTTACAACCCCAGCAGTATTCTCAGCATTATTCTTATTTGGTTAGAAAGTTTAACCAGACAAATTAAGAACCTTTACACAGCCTTATAGGATGTGCCGCTATCAAGTAGAACATTAAGAAGCTCTTAGCAAACTTCAGTCTGCCACTCTTCTCTTCCTCCTCCTGCAGTGGCACCATATGTTTTGTCTCTTAGTGGCAAATCCTCCCGAAAAGTCTTCACCCTTAGCCAACTATTCCCTTGCTGCCTTTACTTTAGCTCCAAACCGTCCTGTGAGGTTTAAAATGGCCTCTGTCTGACTTATTCCTTTGGTGAGGCAGATATTGGCATGGCTGCCAGGAAAGTCTCTAGATCTTCAGTATTTTCAAAAAAATTTCTTTTCCCCTTGTCAAAGATCAGCATTCTCGCTGGAAACAGTAATTTTGGTTTTAGGTTCCTTTCGTTCAGCACCCCGAAGTATTTGGTCCATTTCAGCCTCCTTTTAACCGTTTCAGCAGCATAATCTGGGAAAATTTTCACAGACTGTTGCTGGAATATCAACTTCTTTTTGAGTCTAGCTGCTCTTAATATCTCTTCTTTAATGCAGTAACTTGCAAATTTTACCAGGATTGGGCGGGGAGGATCAGTGTCTTTTTGTGGAGGGCGCCCTGTTCTATGGGCCCTTTCTATTAATGCATCATGGAAGGGCCCTTCTTCAGGGAAGTTTTCCTTCAATATTGCCCAGATAGTCTCGTTTAACTTTTCGGACCCCCCCGGCTCCTTAACTCCGTTTATTCTCAAATTCCCCCTTCGTGAACGGTTTTCTAAATCTTCGCATTTTGCACGCAGGAATACAGTTTCTCCCTTCCATTTGTTTAACTGTTCCTGGGTGCCCAAGGATTGATCCTCAAGATCAGATACTCTTCCTTCCACCACCTCTACCCTTTTTGCCATCCCCTCCATTTTTTTTGTACCTGCTTCCACAGCTTCTTTTATCAGCCTCATCTCAGACTTTAATTCTTCTTTCAGTTGAGTTAGGAGTTTTTTTATAGTGCGTGTTCCTCCTGCATCCTCCTCTTCCGAGCTCAGTGCGGCCTGGTCAGAGTCAGGTTCCCGCGCCCCCGCCGCTGTCGCCGCCATGCTGCTCTCGCCGCTGCAGGGCTCTCCCGCTATTTTCAGAGCCCCGGGCTGATTTTTATGATAGAAACGCTCAATAGCGTTCGTCTGGGAGCTTTTTTGCCGGGGTCTGTTTCTACCAGCCATCCTGGATAGGAACGGGGAGTTTTTATTCTTTTTTTACCTGGAGTTTGACTTGATTTCGGAGCTGGGGAGAGCGGAGCCCGGGTGACTCCCAGCTGCTAGCTGCGACGCATGCGCAGATCCCCTCACTGTAACTATTGACTTCTCAACAAACAGTGCTTTGTGGACATGCTTGGGAGATACTTAAAAAAACAAAGGTCAGACTGTAGTCCATGCCAAAGATGACACTGACACATTCATTGTAAAAACTTCTGTAGAATTAGCAGAAAGCACATGTGATAATCATTGCTGATGATACAGACATACTAGTCCTCTTGCATCATGGAAAATAGAACATAGTGATGCGGTCTGCAACAGGCACAGGAAAAATCCATGACATTAGTGACATGCAATAAGCGGTAGGAGTCGAGGGATGCAAAACTCTCCCTTTTGCTCATACTGTGAGTGGTTGTGATACAACCAGCTCTATATTCGGAAAGAGTAGAACATCAATATTCTATCACCTTCTAAACTCCAAAAAACTATCTGATTGGGCATCATTGTTTGGTGAGACAGAACAAGTCACTAAAGAACAACTGACTGTGGTAGGGTGCAAAATACCATCAGCTATATATGGAGGGAATGAAGAAAATCCAGACCTTAACAAACTGCGATATGAACTGTACATGAAGAAAATCTCGACAGCAAAAAAGGAGCTTGACATTGCACATCTACCTCCAACTGTCAATGCTGCAGATTACCACTTGTGCAGGGTACATTACCAATGTGTGATATGGAATACACTCAGAGTTAATGAGCCAGATCCAAAAAAATGGGGATGGCACCTTTTACATGGACAACTACAGCCCGTAACTACAAAAAAGAACCTGCACCAGAAAAATTACTAAAGACAATTCACTGCACCTGCAAAATCACTGTGGATGAGCCATGCAGTAAACTAGGTACATGCCAAAGTTACTGTGTTTTGTGCACAGTAGCTTGCAAACACTGCAGTGGAATCAAATGCATCACCAATTGTTAGTGATGAGGAAGAGGAATAAGCAGTGACATTGTTCTTGATGTTCCAATGCACATGACCATTACTGTTATTTCGGGACCCCAGCCTTGTTGAGGAGCCGTGCTGCCTGCCTGCCCGCCCGCCCCCTCCCCCCCAGGTACTATCTTCCCCTTCTCCCCCCCCCCCCGGCTTGGAGGAGGGGGCGGGGCCAGGGCACATGGCCAGGACTTCCAGGCCTGGTGCGGCCAAAAGTGACCTGCCACCCAGCGGCGCTGCAGGCACGCGCTGCAAGCAGCGCACCAAAGGGCCCTTAGGCGTGGGCCTTAATGGGACCGGACAGACCGGGGGGAGGCTTATTTTGTTTTAAGGGGGATTGGGTTAAGGATGGGGTGTTTTCTTTGAGGCGGAGGGACAAGGGGACTGGGTTAGGGAAGGGCTGAGCCCCTCGGTGTGAGGGAGGGGTGCCACCCTTTTGAGAGGGTGGGATCCTCCAGTGGCAGAGGAGGATGGGGGGTGGGGATCTCCTGCAGATAGAGGGTGTAGAGGGGGATTGGATGAGGGCGAGCCGCCTGAGGCTAAATCCTGACAAGACGGAGGTGATGGTTGTAGAGAAGGCCAAGGAAGTGGTGACCCCCATCATTGACACCTCCCCTGGTTTCTCCGGTCCGGAGTCTGGGGGTGCTCCTGGACCCACAGCTCTGCCTGGATGCCCAGGTGGCGGCTGTGGCGAAGGAAGCATTTCGCCAGTTACATCTGGTGCATCGGCTTAGGCTGTATGTCTTGGATTCGGATCTGGCCATAGTCATCCATGCCTTTATTACCTCGAGACTGGATTACTATAACGCGCTCTACGTGGGGCTACCCTTGGTGCTGGTTTGGGAACTGCAGCAGAATGCAGTGGCCCGTCTCTTGATTGGGATGGGCTGACGCGAGCGTATTACACCGGTGCTTTGCTCTCTGCACTGGCTGCCAGTAAGATTTCCAGGTCCAATTCACGGTGTTGGTGTTGGGCCCCGCCTATCTGCAGGACCGCCTCACCCTCCAGGTCATGGATCAACCCCTATGATTGGCTGGGGGTGCCCTCCTCAGGGTTTCCCCGCTGTCTACTATGAGGAGGACGTTCTCCATGGCTGTGCTGCGGCTGTGGAACTTCCTCCCATCGGAGATCTGCTTGGCTGCCGACCTCTCCTTTTTTTGCAGACAATGTAAGACCAACTGTTCCGCCAGGCCTTTCCCGAGGGAGATGGGGTGGGTGGGTTGGGTTAGGGTAGAGGGGGATGGGATTTTGTATTGAGGTTTGTTTTTAAAAAAAAAACAAATTGTAATCATTATTGTTATGTTAATGTTTTAAAATGCTTTTGAGATGTTGTGAGCCGCCCTGAGATGCCTGAGGCAGACGGGGGCGGCATATACATTTTAACATAAATAAAATAAATTTTCATTTCCTTGTTTTATATAGTTATTTCAAGCCTGTGAACTTATGATGATCACATCAAAACTTGGGAAACATTGAACAAAACACATTGATTGGATTAACATGATATAAATTTTAAACCTCGCGTTTAAAAATTGATTGCATACAAATTTGCATAAAATTTAAAAATGTGCATAGAAATGTCTATTAAAATAAAAAGTGCATACATATTTGCATACAATTTTGAATTCATGTCGAATCACCATTTTCTGGCCAGATCACTTGAGGTTAAGGCCCTTTTGGTTTGGTTTTCAATTAACCTTAATATAAAAAAACTGATCACCTTTTTTTTCTCTCTTGCTTTGTCGTGGTAAACTTTCAGCTACTTATCATAGAGGATTGTCCTAGAAACGTGCAAGTGGAATAGTTTGTCTTCCATTTAGTTTACAGTTAGGTAAAGTATGGAAAATGGTCTACTGGACTAAATGTCCATTTTCCAAATTTAAAATTGAGAAATATTTAAGATTTGGGGTGAAACTCTTAATAAGATCAGTTGTTTTAGCTGGAGGAGGGGGTATAAGAGGGCCTGTATTCATTCAGGCAGCAGTAATCGGCTGTAAGCTGCAAAAACCCACCTAGCTTGTGCCGTGTTCAAACAAGTGAATTATTTGCAGAGGCAGATGATTTTGCTACTCCTTACTGTAGCACAGGGTTGAGAATACATTACATTTACATTTATTGTTTTATACAACACTCCTTGCCATCAGAACTCAGAGCTCTTTACAACATAAACAAACAGCACTAAACCCGCCAACAATTACAGGATGAAAAGCTATCAAGCCAACACTTCCCCCCCCTCACCCAAACACCAGGTTAAACAAGTACGTTTTACACTGCCTTTTGAAGGAACAGAAATGAGAGATTGGGACTCAGTAGATATTGGGAGGGATTGAGTTCCATAGGTGGGGCCCAAAACAGAAAAGGCCCTTCTCAGCAGCTGTAGAAAACCTGACCAGAGATACCAATAGGAAATCCTGCTCCACTGATCATATTCATAGACTGATTTCACACGGGCGCTCCCTCCCCCCCACCGCCCACATGAGCGGGGGGGGGGGCACCTGTGCAAACGCCACCCATGGGAACAGCAACCGTGGGGTGTGTGTGCGCATGTGCACTCCTGCACTCCACCTATCTCCACTTGTCCCCCACGCACAGAGCAATGGGTTCAAATGTTGGTTGCTCCGTGGGTGGAAATGGGTGTGCGCCCATGGGAACAGCTGCACACCCACCTCCACCCACCATGGGTGCACACCCATCCCCCCAGCCACCATGGTCCGTTTGAAAAGGGCCTTATTCATAGCACTGGTAGGGGTGTTAGAGGGAGTGGAACTGCTTTGATGTCCAGGGCTTTATTATTTAGAGCTTTATATATTAATGATAACACTTTGAGCTAAATTTAATAGATTAGCCCGCCAATGCAGCTTATGAAGGTGTAATATGTTCACAGGGTGAAATGCCTTACTGCAAATGAACTGTCATGTTCTGCACCAGCTGCAGTTACCAAACCAGTTTCAGAGGAAGCCCTGTGTATAAAGCACCACAGCAATCCAACTGTGAGGTGATAAACCCATGAATAAATGTATTTATAGTATCTGCTATATAAGGCATAGCTTCATCTGGAAAGGGATATTGGTTTTTTGGGGTGTTGATCCAGCCCTGTTGCCAGAATGGGAGGATCCATTCAGCCACAATCATATCTGCATAAGGCAAATGCTACTTTATTGGCCTCTATGACTAATAACAAAATCTATAATTTAAAAGTGTCATGGAACAATGGTCCATCAAGCCCAGCATCCTGTCTCTGACAGTGGCCATTCTCAGAGAGAGTGTTTGCCGTGTTGGTCCCAAAAATAGGTTGTAGAGACAAAGTAGTGTAGAGATATCTTTTATTGGACCAACTTAGGTTGGTGGAGGTTTGCAAGCTTTCAGACTTCACAGGATCCTTTGTCAGGCAAGTCAGAAATCCAAGTGGACATTCTCAGTCTCTTCAGAGAAGTACCCAACAGGTCAGAAAGGAGTGATCTATTCCCTGCTGTTTGCTCCCAGATCCCAACAGGCAAGAGGTTACATCCCCCAAACTACTTGGCTAATGATCATTAATGAACCTATCCTCCAAGAACTTATCCATTTATTTATTTTTTAAACCCAGCTACACTACTGGCCTTGACCTAATTCTCTGGCAACAAGATCCACAAGTTAATTCTGTGTTTGAATGAAAAACTACTTTCTTTTATTTGTTTTAAAGCTGTTGCCAGTTAGTTTTCCCTACTTCCAATATTATTTGAGATGGTAAATAACTCCCTATTTACTTCCACTCCATCATATCTCCTCTGTCATCTCTTCTCCATGATGAAGAGCTCTAACCTATCAAGCCGTTCCTCATATGGAAACCATTCCATACTCTTGATCATTTTTGCTGCCCTTCTCTGTACCTTTTTTAGAGTGCGTGATCCTTATAAGCAACAGAGATGTCCTAGGGACCCAGCACTTTAATTGCTACAACAACATGTGAATCTGGAATCACAACAGGTTCAAAGTCTAAACCTGGAGGTGTAATAACACACAAGAGTCTATGCTGATCCAGAAAGTATGAGCCCAGTATAGGAGACAGACCATAATCTGTAAGATTTTAATGTGATACTGAAGGGTTAGTTCCAAAATTTGCCCTATCTGGATGCATAGCAATTGACTCTTCCCCCACCCCACGTTTTCTCTGTATTATCCAACACCATCCAGCCAAACATTTCTGCAAAGGAGAGGTGGTGGTAGTCACCAAGAGGGATGAAGGTGGCAATTACTTTTTGGTTCTCTGTTGCCACCAGGTACTATGGGATACTTAGCCATGACTGTACGAGCCTTGCCCAGAGTCATCAGTAATCAATAATAATCAACAATTTAAAAGTCTACAGATTTTAATTATTAAATTAAACTTGACTCAGAAAACTGCTCTCAGGGCATGCAATGGAGCTTATGCAGGAGTAAAGTCTAGGGGTAAAGTTTACTGTGGGGTAAAGTTTAAAACAAATAAAATCCCTTCATGTGACTAGAGGTCTGTGACTCAACTTGAGCCTGACAGGACCTGACTGGGCCCATTGGGTTCATGGCAGAGTGGGTGCACTCCCAGCCCAAGCCTGACAATAGCGTGTGGCTGCTCCTCAGCTGTGGGAGGTCCCACACCCCTTGAGAGAGCCATGACACTCTATGAGGGGGACCAGGGTCATGTTAGAAAGGACTGGGAGAATGTGTTATATGGAGCACCATGATGTTACAGTGCTGCATTCGGGGGCAGTAAGGCCATGTTGGGAAGGGGTGGAATGACAACATTCCCTCACCTATTTCCTGGTTTGGCCCTGCCCACAGCCAACTGCACACATCAAACCTGGACTCATACATCCAGCTGCATTGGGCTTGTGCCCAAATTTCTGGCCTGTATATGGCTGTGTGTGTGGCTGCTCCTGCATGGGGATTAATTAACCCCAGCTCAAACAGTACTAGAACTAGGGGACATGCCGTGAAACTATCTGGCAGCAGATATAAAACATACAATACAGTATTTTTTCACGCAACACACAATTAACTTGTGGAACTTGTTCCTAGAGGATGTGGTCAAGGCCAATAAGGCAGCTGGGTTTAAAAAAGGATTGGATAAGTTCTTGGAGGATAGGTCCATTAATGGCTATCAGCCAAGAAGTTTGGGGGAACGTAGCCTCTGACTGTCAGGCACCGGGAGTGAACAGCAGGGAAAGGCTCACTCCTTTCTGACCTGTTGGGTACTTCTCCAAAGTGACTGGGAATGGCCACTGACAGAGACAGGTACTGGGCTCAATGGAGCGTTGGTCTGACCCCCCAGTATGGCACTACTTATGTTCTTAGCTCAGTTATTGGATAAGAGTGACCTTATGAGCATTTAATGTGTGGTGACTTAGAATTGTAGAGTTGGAAAGGACCTCAAGAGTCATCTACTCCAACCCCATTTTTGGATGCAGGATGACTACAGCTGCGACATCCTCAATAGATGGGTAAACTACCAGACATTACCCCAAAGGTATGGCCTCCTGACAAGTGTCTTGAAAACCACCTTTAATTTTTAAGGTCCTGTAATGTTTAGTAGTTCATCTCTGGGTAAATGTTATCACACCCTAAATACTGGCATAGCCTCTCCCATCTAATAACAGAGAGCACAGGTTAATAATTAACCTTCTGGTAAGAGCAGCCCACATAAATAGGTAAGCTCCATTTCATGTGAGCGTGTCCTTGTTCTGTATGAAAAGTGTCCACCTAGGCTATTGACACATGAATATGATACATTTAGATGGGTAGATTCACTCAGTAAGAACACCATGTAGCCAAGCTCGTTTGGTTCTAGGGTGTGTCTCATTTGACCTGTCCCTTTCTTGAAACAATGGGGAGGCTTTGCTTCATCATCATTGATCCTATAAGAACTCTCTTGTTGACACTGAAACCAAGAGAAGAAAAAAAGAGCATGAGAAGGTGAAACAGAAAGATTCAGGGAAGGTTTACAGGAAAAGTGCTAGTGAGGGGGTCAGTGCGACGGGAAGGAGGATGGAGTTGCTCTCCTGGTTGTGGTCTCAGCTCCTGTCCAGCTGCAGTAATGTCACAACACTGGGCATCTCTCTCACAGTCTTTGCTTTGGTTTTTGATTTTATGAAGCGCAGGAAGAGATGGAATTATCCACCTGGCCCTGGCACTTTGCCTTTCATTGGGAACCTGCTGCAGGTTGATGTCACAAACCCTTCTAAAACCAGCCAAAAGGTAAGTGCCAGTGCGATGGAGAGACAGTCATTACAAGGTACAGAGAATTAGTGAATGATGTAGAGCTCCATCTGTTTGGTGTTGTTAAATGAGTGCCAGGCCCAGCTGAAGCGTGTTTGAACAGGGATTGCATTGGGAGACATGTCTTTAAAAGATGTAAATAAATATGAACCAAATGTAACATGACTCTCGCAAAGGCTCCACCTGCTTTCCTTTAGAGTCTAGACAAGCATGCTGCTGACATCTGGACAACAATCCTCAGCTTTCAAGCAGGCTATCAAAGCCTCCTGGAACCCTGATCAGCTCCCCTGGGAGAACAAATCTGCACACTAGATTAAACGCTGTGCAAAGCACTCCCTGCAGAAACACTCTGCATGCTGTATGCACAGGCTTGACTTTCCCTGGAAGATTTTACTGGAAAAGCCACAGACATAACTCTAGCTGAGGAAAGGGGCTTGCTCCTCATCTACATGCATTTTCAGCCTGCATGGAAACATCATCTGGAGTGCTCCTGGATCGGTTGCTGCACCTGGAATCTCAGGTGGCGGTGGTGGCCAGGTGTGCTTTTCACCAACTCCATCTAGCGAGAAGGCTGTGGTCTTTTCTTTCTGATTCAGATCTGGCGGCTATCATCCATACCTTCATTACCTCGAGGCTAGACTACTGCAATGCGCTCTATGTGGGGCTGCCCTTGAAGACTGTTCGGAAGCTCCAGCTGGTGCAGAATGCGGCAGCGTGGTTCCTTATGGGGGCACGTTGTTGGGAGCACATAACACCAGTGCTTCGGAATCTGAACTGGTTGTCTGTTGTCTTCCGGGCACAATTCAAGGTGCTGGTTTTGACCTTTAAAGTGCTAAATGGCTTGGGACCCACTTATCTGAAAGCTTGACTGACCTACCATGTCCCATTGCGGCCTTTGTGGTTGGCTGGGGATGCCCGTCTGCAGATACTTGTTTTTAACTTGGTCTCCATGATGCAGAGTAGACGGTGTTCTCGGCCGCCACCCCACAGCTGTGGAACTCCCTCCTCTGGGAGGTTCGCTTGTGTCCAGACTTTAGCACCTTTTAGGAGGCAGTGTAAAGGAGTTTTATTTACAAAGACGTTTGGCGGTGGGGGCTGGGGGGGGAGTTGAGGGGAGGATATCAGGGAGATAAGAGGTTGGGGGTAGGGGTGGAGAGGAGTTGGGGAATGATGTAGGGTTGTGGGGTGTTCCGGGTTTATGTATTTTTTGTTTGTTTTAGATTTATATTTTTAATATTGTAAGCCACCTGAGTCGCCGTTGGCGGGAAGGGTGGGGTAAAAATTAAATAAATAAATAAGCATTCCCTTTGTACCTCCCACTGGGGAGCAAGAGACAGAAGCAGGGGAGACTTGGCAAAATCTCCTCCCCCAGCTGCCAAACAACTGACAGGCTCAGAATGTTCCCCATGGCATAATGGGGAAAAGTCAACATAGATTTAGCAAAGGACAGTTGTGCCTCACTAATCTACTGGAATTTTTGGAGGGAGTAAATAAGCATGTGGATAAGGGTGAGCCAGTTAATATAATGCATCTGGATTTTTCATAAGGCATTTAATAAGGTCCCTTTGAGGAAACTAAGACCACTTGCACACCTTCACCCCAGCGCATATTTTGGCTGTGGGAGGGAATGCACAAGTCAGAATATGTGTGAAGTTCAGCCCGATTGAAAGCCCCCCTGCGTGACTTTACCGACAAACACATGTAGAGATACAGAGATGGATTTCCTACTCTGTATCTCTGCATGTGTAGTAGTAGTAGTATTCAATTTTTATCGTTTGGCCATTGGCCGTAACAAAATTAATTACAATAGAAAATACAAAATATACATTATAATTTCCAAATACCAAAGGGTCCTAGTCGTAAGTATATACGCACAAATTTAGAATTTGGCTTGCCCTTCCCGGGGCTTATGGTGCCAATATTTGTCCCCTGGATTTATCCTTTCCCTAGATAATATGTACGAAAATCATTGGACCAGAAATTAAAATCCCCCTCAACAGGGCTAAGCAAAAGGCAAGAATCACATATAAACATTCAACGCATAAACAGCACATTGTCGACCAAAAAGACATCGCCAAATAATAGAAGGTATCCCGTGATGGCAGGTTGGAATGCTAAATTTGTTAAATTTGTTACACAGTTTATCAAGACCGAAGCATATGGCCTCCACCAGCCATCAACTATCAACTATTATCGTCAGTTGTTCCCAAACAAGGCACAAAGGGTGTTTCAACTCTTTGCTTGTAAAGAGCCATACAAACACAAAATGCTGCTACTGCTCTGAAACAAGGAGAATCGGAACCATCTAATAGATGCTGTAATAAAAGATCCTCGCTCCATCTCTTGGATAGAGATTTAACATAAGACCCAATATATTTCACTCTCAGAACACTAAACATTGAACATTCCAGAAGCATATTTTTAGGGGTCTCTATGGTTGCCATATCACAATGAGGACATAATCTCTCCTCTCTTGGGACATTCTGGTATCTATCCTCCAAAATCGCTGATGGAAAAACACCACATCGCATCAGGACCAATGCCTTTCTATGAGGCTACTTTAGCCACTTGCTAATGTATTGGGGGGGACGAACATTGGGGATAGTAAGGATGTAATCCGGAGCAATCCTCTGTGAGGACAAAGCAGCAAGCTCCCTCTGCTGTTCCTGGTCGTTTACCCTTCTCTTGATCAGCACCACTGCCCCTTTATAGCCTAATGGGAATAGGAGCTCTTTTGAAAATCCTTATTTAAATATTTCTAGTTCCACTAGCTCACACCAATGCTCACTTGTATTATCGGTAGCGATAAATGACAAAAGAGATGGTGGAAGGGGAGGAAAAACCACCACCCTTAGCCAAAATTTAAGGATGGCTATTAGTGCCTGGGCTCTGATGGTACTCACTGCTGTTTCGGCCCTCAGAATTACCTGGGGGACACAGGGCGGTAAACCTAGGATTGTACGGAGAAAGCTATTTTGTATGCTTTCAGACTTGTCCAAAAAAGAAAGTCCCCAGATAACCACTGCATATAATAGTTGTGAGAGCACTTTAGCCTTAAAAAGGCACAAAGCTGGCTCTGCCAGTTTCCCTCCATGAGAGTGGAAAAAACTCTCTATGGTATTAGTGGTTTTGCGGGCCAATGACCTGGCTGCTTCAAAATGTGCAGTCCATTGGCAGGATGACAAGAACGCCACCCCCAAATACTTGAAAGATCATACCTGCTCTATTTCAACTCTATCCATAAGCCATCTGTATTGCCGATGTGCGTGGCCTATGACCAGGACCTTGGTCTTAGCATAATTAATGCTCAAGTTCTCCTGATTACAATAAAAAAGAAAACTGTCCATACCCCGACAGAGACCAACTTGAGACATTGATAGCAAGACAGTGTCATCTGCGTATAGCAGAATGGGTAGTCTCCATACGCCCAGCTTTGGTGCATGCATATTATTTTCCACCATAAAGGGAATCAGGTCATTGACAAAAAGATTGAACAATGCTGGGGCTAATATACAGCCCTGGCGGATGCCTCTGCAAAGGGGAATATCACTCATAAGGGGGCCGTTCCTAACAGGATGAACCTGTAAAGAGTTGTTCTGGTGAAGTTTTACTATTAAGTATAACAAGCGCCCATCAATTGAAGACCCCTTAAGTTTCAACCATAAACGTTCCCTATCTATAGTGTCAAATGCTGCCCTAAGATCAATAAAGCAACAGGACAATGAAGTTTTCTTATGATGTAACACATACTTGGAAATCAGATGTTTAAGTACGTAGGCATGGTCTAACGTAGACTGGCCTGCTCTAAATCCGGCTTTTTCAGGGTGGATGATACTATTATCGTCCACCAAAGTTGAAGCTTGGAGAGAAGATATTTCGTGTAGTTTCCCAACAATAGATAGCAAGCTAATTGGTCTATAGTTGGAGGGGTCTCCAGGGTCTCCTTTTTAAAAAATAGGCACCACCAAACTTTTTAACCTTGATTTAGGAATCAGTCCTGTTGAATTAATTACCGTGAATAGAGTGGCCAACAGAGAGGCCCACCAGTTGGCATCAAGTTTTAACAATGCTGGGGGAATATAGTCACCTCTAGGGGCTTTGCCATTCTTCAACAGTGCTATCTGTTGAGACCGGCTGCCACTCTTGGAATCTGTTAGGAGGCTGAAGCTCAATAACCCAAGACAAATTACTTGGTTTAGAGTACAAAACTTCAAAATGCTGCTGCCATCTTTCCAAAGTAGAAATACTCTTTTGCTCTGAGGCGCCCCTCAAATTTGCCCTCATAATCAGAGACCAAAACCAGCTAGAGTCATTTGTTAAGGCAGCTTGATGTAACTGGTGCCACTTCTGCTTTTGAAATATATATTTCTTTTCTCTTATTAATAATGTATAGACCCTTCTGCATCTTGACACAAGTAGTCTGTTAGTTTTAGAAGGAAAGTTTTTCATCATCTTTACCACCTTCTTAAGGGAGCACCTCTCCTTAGCACAGGTTTTATCAAACCAGGTAGGAAAGTGATGAGAATTAGGATTGCAGGGTTTATCAACCATTAGCAGCAAAAGAAGCATCCTAGACAAGGTTTCAAAAGCCTCCACCGAGTCCTGGGTTGCTGCTTGAATTTGGGCACATAGAGCCAAAACTGGCTCAGAGGAGATAAATGCTAAAAAAGCATTTCCCAACACAGGTGTCCATTTCTTATGGGCAGAGCAAATCAGGACCTCGTCTTGAGCCGCCTTGAGGCAAAGTACAATGCCACAGGGCAAAGTAAGATGTAAAATTCCCAATCAGTTTAAATTTGACATCTAAAGATTCCCTAATTAATAGTGCCAACCCCCCGCTTGCCCGGCCTCTGTTATATCGTGAAACTGCTTTTAAACTACTCACATCAAAGCCCTGGTAACTAATCTCCCCCTCACTCCATGTCTCCTGTAGTAAAAAAATATCATATTTTCCAAGCAGATGTTTGAAGTCTGGATCCAATATCCTCTGTTTCCAGCCCACAATGTTCCAGCTCACAATTTTCAAACAGCCGCTTCCTGTCCTCCCTGTTCATTCCAGGGATAAAAAAATATCAGACTCAGAATTAGATCTAATTATCTGAGCATCATTAGAGCGGGGCTTCTCTAAGTTGACTTGTTCACCTAGACACACTAACAAAGCTGGAGTGGCCGACTCTTGAAAAGTCAAAGCTTCCGGTGTTGCATTGTTTGAGTATTTTACAGACTGAATGGGAATAAAACTTGTTAAGGCATCTCTTGAGTTGGCACATCCTCATGTGACAGGGCCTGGGGTACTATTGCCTGAATTTAGGCTTGACATGATCCGCCCCACTGGGCGGCCTGTCTTCACTATTTGTTCACAGTCCTTAGGCAGACTACACTCAAGAATGGTATTAGCAGTAGACAAGGAGGAATTAGCCGGAGTAGCTAATATTTGAGGGCTAACAGGATGATGCCTAGAGAAATGACCCGACTTCTGCCTATCTTTGGTGTCTTCTAACTGCAAGTATAACTTTTCCGTTTGTACAATAAAGGTTTTTTGATCTGGAACTCTAATAGTATGTGGTACCTGGGAAGCACACTCTTCTCCCCCTAAAGGACTCGTTGGTTGCCTCTGATTTTGTTGGCTTTCAATTTCCATCTCTGACTCAATAGTTGAATCAATAGAATTTTCCTTACATGTTGTGAGCAATATCTGTCTTACCTTGCCCTTGGCAAGCTCTGTTTGCGGTTTCAAATCAGGCTTCAATTTGAGGGTTACTTTGTCCCTGGCTGGCTGGCAGACTCTAAGAGGTGTTAAATTATCCCTAGATTTGGAACTATATACTCTGGAAATGAAAATATTCATATTCCTTAGAGACCTACTTTGTTGGAATAAGCTAGTTACCACAGCCTGGTTACCGAATAGCACATTGATTAGCCAGCGATTTTTGCTTATGGACAGGTGTTCAATGTTGATAATATCACGTCTTGTCACTAGGATTCTTAGCAATAATCTTAAATGTTCTGCTATATCCAAAGCTGTATTCTAAAAAGGAAGCTGTCCTGTTGGCAATGGCAGCACAGTGATAATCACATTCAATGGAAGACATGAGTAATTAGCCAAATCAATACCCTCTTGACTCACCCCTGATTGATGGATAAGCCCTCCACTCCCCCTCCACGGCTTGGACAAGGGAGCAGAAATAACACCTGCCTTTCCTTCAGCAGAAGGAAATGAAGATTGTACCAATGAATTCAAAGCCCCAACTTCCATACTTAAAGAGTTAATTTGCTCAAACAAATATTGAACTATCTTAGCTGTGAGCAAAACATGCTCTGCTAAACACGAGGGCAAACTCACCCCCTCAACCCTTCGTGTCTCCCCCAGAGGGGATAAAGGGTCATATAACTCCTTCGGTAACTCAATGGGGGGGAAGGGGAAAGTCGTTAGTTCAAGGCATCTCCGCAAGCCTCAGATAAAGATACAAAATGATTAGTAGCTAGAGCATTAAGAACAGGAGTCTCCTGGGGACAAGGGGTGGGAGCAGGAGGCATCAGATAGCTCTCTATCCTCCGCTGTTTAGGGCTATTCAATATTGGAGGAGAAATAATAGCAGCTTTGGCTCTAGCACGCTTTAACTTAGACATATTTTACAGGGACTCCACACCCTTCGTCCTCAAGAAAACCAACAGGGGTTTAAGCAGCCCTCACCAGCCCGGCGCCTAAGGCTGTGCACACAAGATGGCAGGTAGGGCGAATCAAAGCAAGTCCCCACTCAGACAACAGTTTGAAAGAGGCTGGGGCAGCAATACACCAGGTCTGCTGACCCAGCACCACTGCTCTAACTGCACACACACCAGGTTCAAGTCGCGGCGTGCTTTAAACGTCCTGCCCCGTTAGGCTGGGTCCAGCTTCTCCAATCTCGAGGTTCAGGGGCGGAGATCACCACAGATGGCAGGTAGGGCGAATCAAAGTGAGTCCCCGCTCAGGCAACAGTCCCAACAAGAACAAAGGCTGCAAGAGGCCGTCACTTTATATCCTGGGGCAGCGATACACCAGGGCTCCTGACCCGGCACCACCGCTCTCCCCAACACACACCAAGTTCAAGTTGCGGTGTGCTTTAAATGTCCCTCCTCGTCAGGCCGGGTCCAGCTGCTCCAATCACGTGGTTCAGGGGTGGAGATCAATTCAGATGCAGGAGTGAATGGAGAGCACTCCCGATAGTGGAAGGACTAAGTTCCCTGGAATTGAATACGATCCTAGGAGGCAGATATTTTAAAACATCACCCTGCGTTTTGTTCTCTCTCCCCCCCACAAACAGGAGAGAATGACATTTACTTTCTGCTGACAAAGTCTCACTCCGGGTTGTCTGAATTTAGAAGAAAATAGCCCTGAAGAAGCTCTTGCGAGCGAAACATTGGATTAATCCATATCTACAGTGTGGACAAGAAAGGAGTGAGGCCTCAGTGTAGGCCCCTCTTTAGAAAGATTTGGACCTATTTGGTGGACTGTTCTCAGTGATAGCTTTTTGCTTGCTCTTTGAAGACTATTCTGATTTGTATAAAAGTTTACTGTGTGAGAGTATCTGATTGTATAGCCTCTGCGAAGGCTTTCTCTTTCATCTGTTTTCCAATCCCAAAGGAACCTTTGTTATATACACCATCATATTTAGCGTTTTCAGCAATGTATAGAATGATTTTGAAGTAAATAACTGTGTTTTGGTTACCTGCTCTGATTTATAGGAAGTTTTTCTTTTATAGATTTTGTTAATCCGTTTTGGGAACCCTCCACTTTTGGGTATAGTTTGCTGTTGCTTGTTGTTATAGATTCATGCTATACCCTTATACCTGTTTGTTGTAAGTAACCACCGCTCTCCCCAACACACCGCACACACACATCAGGTTCAAGTCACGGCGTGCTTTACATGTCCCGCCCCGTCAGGCCGGGTCCAGCTGCTCCAATCACAAGGTTCAGGGGCAGAGATCACCACAGATGGCAGGTAAGGCAAAGCCACACGGGGGGTGCTTTCAGACCGGCCAAACCCCGTGCATATTATGGCTTGCATGTTCCCTCCCGCAGCCAAAATATACGTGGGGAGGGAAGTGTGAAAGTGGTCTAAGTAGTCATGGGATAAGAGGTGGTGTAGGGGTGGGACTCGAGGCGAATTATTGGTTACTGGTTTTATTGGTATTGGATTAATCCGATATCTGATTTAGCGGTATTGGTATATCGTTTTTTTAACATTGCTGATTTCTTGGTTCTGTAACATTGCGGCCATTGTTAATGGCATTGATGTTAAAAATCCGAGAGAAACCGGCAATGTTAAAAAAATGATATACCGATACCAACAATTATCAGTATAATAATAATAATAATAATAATAATAGCTTTATTCGGCGTGGCCATAGGCCATTGCCTTCATACAAACCAAATACATTATACAAATACAAATACAATACATCCATAGATTAACAGACAACTCCAAGTAATTAAAAAGGAATGAAAAGAAAAATAAAACTCATATGGGAGAGGCACAACCCATCCTACCCCTCCAAAGGTAGCTTAAATTCCAGGAATAATTTCCGCAGGGCAAAAGCCCGCACCAAAAAGGAGCTAACCTGCTTAGTAACTGTTGCCTCTTTATCTGCTAATGCAAGTACTAGCAAAGCTTTCTGAGATCTACCTGGGTGGTTCAAAATAAATTCATTCAGACATTCAAACCTTATTTTATCATAGAGGCGACAACTGAAGATAATATGCGACACGGTTTCAGCCTCAAGATGATCATAGGGGCAGAGTCTCAGGGCGTATGGAACCCCACTAAAATGCCCTTCAAGCATTTTAGAGGGCAGGGCGTTCACACGGGCTGCCAGAAACAGCCTTTTTGCTCTCAATGGCAAGCGGGAAATAAGGAACGAGGCCATAGTATCCATTGCAGGAGCAATCATAGGATAAAGGCGAAGATGCCCCCCCTGGTTAATCCTCGCCCATTCTTCCTGAGATTCCATATCCTGCCATCTTCTCCCAACCTCTTGTAATGCCCCCAAACTCCCCCTCTCCTGCAAATACTCTCTGGAGAACCCTAACCCCATTAAATGGGCCTCCACCTTCTCCAACCAGCTACTCCTAAAAGGGTCCTTCTTTAAGTATGCCAGAAGGCCCTTCACTGCAGGGTTATCAAGCCTCAGCCTCAGTTTGTGAGCTACACTCCACGCCCTAAAGATCCAGCGACGTTGACCCAGCTCCCACCTCACTACCCCATTTGATGTTCCACCAGGAGCCCCAATGATCGCACGCAGGAATTTGGTTTGTACCTGCTCTAGAGCTACTATACTATAGGGTGCCCAGATCTCGGCCCCAAATAGAACCTGAGATGATACTTTGGCATTAAATGCCCGCACTGCCATCTGCACCTCCTCCCCCCCTGTATGAGTTAAGAGTTTCCGGAGCGCCAAGGAAGTTCTAGAAGCCTTAGAGATAGCCCCCTTAATGTGGTGATGCCACGCACCAGAACTATGATAAAGCAGACCAAGATATTTAAAGAGTTTGACCTGCTGTATCTGCTTGCCCTCTAACCTCCACTTGTGGGTCCTGTTCCGTTGAGATTTGGCAAAAACCATAATTTTCGATTTGCCATGATTGATCTCCATTCCATTATCCCTGCAATATTGAACTAATCTCTGCAGCTGCCTATTAAGACCCACTTTAGTTTGAGACAGTATTACCATATCATCGGCGAAGAGCAAACATCCAATATATCTTTCTTCCAATTTAGGTGGGAAAAATTGTGATTGCGCCATAAGGGGGACAATATCATTGATATACAAATTAAATAGAATTGGTGCGAGCACACACCCTTGACGTACTCCGCGCTTTACAGGGACCGGATCAGTAACATGCCCCAGAGCAGATAATTTAACCATCAACTGGGAATCTTCATACAGTTTCTGAAGAAGAAACAGAAGACGCTTATCGATGGTAGTATCGTCAAGCTTAGCCCATAAAAGAGACCTATTCACTAGGTCGAAAGCAGACCTTAAATCAAGAAAAGCTGCATATAGGCAGCCATTTTTAGAACTGTATTTCTCCGCCAGATGGGCCAAAACTAAACCATGATCAACCACCGACCGTTGCCTCTGAAAGCCCGCCTGCTCAGGCCAAAATATATCAAAATCTTCGATCCAAGACACCAATTTAGAGGCTAAATATTTCCCATAAAGTTTACTGATGGAAGACAGTAAACTAATTGGCCTATAGTTGGCTGGGGACAATCTATCTCCCTTTTTGAAGATGGGAACAATTACTGCCAAATTCCATAGTGTTGGCATAATGCCCGTGCGATCAATTGCTGTAAAAACAGCTACCAACATAGGTATCCACCATTGACTATATTCTTTGAGCAGTTCAATAGGGATCAAATCCCTCCCAGACGCCTTGTTATTTTTAATAGATGCTAATAAATCAGCAATTACTGTATCCGTTACTGGGGGCCATTCAGGAAGTGCCCCCCCCCATCTCCCTAGGTCCTTCTGATAACAACTGGGCCGAAAAGAGTTCCCCAAAATACCTGGTCCACACCTGAGCTGGAATCAACAACTGCTTCCCAGTTGGGTCCCATGTTGTCCCCCGCTTAACCAGCCTCCAGAAATCTCTGGAATCACCTCTCTTAGCTGCTTCAACTACTTTCTCCCAGCTAAGCTGATTGAAAGCCTGACGTTTGGACCTAAGAAGCCTCCTATAATCTCTCTTGGCCTGAAAATATCGCGTTGGTATTTTGCTATATGCACCCTGCTGATACTCTCTCTCTATGTCTCTATAGGCACACTTGGCTTTATAGCAATCTTGGTCAAACCAGGGGTTGAATCCCCATGGTTTGCCCCTTTTCTTCTGAACATAATGGGTTTCCAAGAAAATTTTTATAGACCCACTCAGCTTATTATAAGCCTCAATTATTTGCTCCGGGTTGGATAGATCCAGGATTTGATCACGAAGAAGACTAGCTTCCTCATTCCCCATGCACTGCAAAAAGGGAAATGCAGATATCTGGTCCCACTTTAATGTAGGTAAAGGTACTGTATTTGCAAAAACACTGGAATCTACCATAGATGGCATCACTAAATATCTACTTAACTTACATGGTGACCAAAGGGTCACCTCTAATGGCAAATGATCACTACCAAGGAAAGTTCCCACCACAACATCCTTAAGGATATCTAGCACATTGGGAGTTACCAACCCCAAATCTATTACGCTTGAGCCCCTAGGGCCCACATATGTAAATTCTCCCTTGGTGTCAGATCCATGGGTACCATTTAATATATAGAGAACAAGGGCAGCAACTATCTTGGCCAATTTGATACCTGCATGGGTTATAACATTGTCCTTAGACTGATGCACACGACCCAGGGTGCTCTGATTAAAGTTGGCAAAAGGGCAATGTTCTAAAAGCTGCTCATCAGAACCTCCCAATCTAGCATTAAAGTCCCCCAGTATCAAAAAAAGGGCACCCGGGTACGTTGAGATAAGATTCTCTAAGTATCCCTCTAACTTATCCCACAACCCTTCATCATAATATTTGGAGTTGAAGGGAACAAGATAGATATTCAACACAATCATCAGCAACCCATCGCTCTTTAAAGATATACCCAACCCAGCAGAGAAAAAACTACATGTGGAGACTATCAATCCACTTAATTCCATTTGACAAGAAGTGCCAACCCCCCACTAGGACGTCCCCCTCCCCCTACTAGTGCAGGAACTGAAAAAACCACATAATCGGAAAGCTCAGAGGGGAGATCTATAGATGTTGTGGCCCATGTCTCCTGGCATACTAGGATGTGAAAACCTCTTATGAAATTGAGGACTTCAGCATTCTGAATCTACATTGCCCATCCAGCCATGGTCCATGACCCTATCTTCCAATAGTCATCCCCTGAGAACTTATAACATCAAGTTGAACCTTCCGATAGCTCCTTATCTACCGGCTCCTGCCCTATAGCTAATAGAGAGTTCCGAATTTCCTGCTGATGATTACGTGGAGGGCAAGGCCCCTCGGTCACCACTGCCTGTGTGATAATTGATACTGATGGCAAGGATTGCTGTATATCCATCAGCAATGAGCTATCCAACGGGGGGGACTCTAGCGGTGGCATAGAATTTATTATTAATGATTTCTCATTCTGCTCAGGGTGGGTTTCAGCCGGCAATGTTTCCATAACCGCAACCTGTGGGATAAACCCCTGTGCTAACCCCTTCAAGTGCGAGCAGAAATTTGGGAGGAAGCAATTCCCTCCATACCATCATTTGAGTCTAGCTGGGGGGCACCTTGCCCTCTCTGCAATGGAGAAACAAACTGCCTCATGATGGTTGTCCCATTTATCTCAGATGGGGGATTACATTTGGGTGGGGCATCCCTCAATACTTCCCCCATGTAGATCCCCCATGATGTGAATACATCACTCATTTCCAAGACTCTAGAGGCCACCCCCATATCCCTAAAATGAACCACCAATCGCTGGACTCTTGAGTAGGCCGGTAGAATCTGAACATGCCTAATAGCCTCAGCTGGGATGTAGCCCATAATGGAGCAAAGGTGCCTATGTATGGCCCTCCTAGAACCCCAACGAGGAAAGACACCGTTAGGCAGTGGGAGCACTCTAAAAGACACTGCTCCCCACATCGGGCTAAGGAATGGAATCACCTCACCAGTGGGTCTGCTTCCCTGATTACCACCTTTGTTGTCTTTAGGAGGCTTTCCTGTTGCCCCATCATTATCATTAATGCCCTCCTTGATTTGATTTAAAGAATCACAAGGGGGGTACTGCCTAGTTGCCCCCTCCCCCAAAGGGGTTTTACGCAAAGCAATAAGATCAATAACAGTAGCCATCTGTTTTTGCTGCTCTATGGAATATTTAGCCAGTTCATCTAATCTAACTAACAGTTTCTTCAATAGATCCCCAATTAATAAACACTGATCCCCCAAGAGGTCCCCAAACGAAGGATGGACTGAGGTTGGTAGTGCTTCTGCAGAAGCCAACCTAGAGACATCTACTCCTTTAACAACAGCGCCCAACAGAGTCAATAAAGAGCTAGAAGAAAATGAAACATTTTTCTGCGAGTCACAAACTGGCGAAGATATCTTCAGTGAAGGAACTCCGATTGACGCCTCAAGGGTGCCTTGATTGTCTGATGGTACCGAAAGGAAACTGTCCAATTTCTGCTGTTTTGCTTGATTTTGACTCACAGACATCAACCTCTGCTGACGTCGTCTCTTCTTGGACATTTCGGCAGACCCCACAGGCGACTCAGCTACTAGTCCGTTCTACAACAACCCCTGAGCAAAAAAAGGGGGGCCCCGCTGCCCTGCCGATGCCTAAGGGCACGTCCTTGCACGCGCAGCCCTTAGGCGCGATGCCTGCCGGCGCGCGCCTTACGGCGCTCGCGTCAGGCTCTGTTCCTCCCCTTATAGCCTCCAAGGCAGCATCGCCAGGTACTTCCAATCCCTTCTGCTGGCAGCTCACACCAAAATCAACGGGCTTCTCCGGTCAAAATGCCCTCTCGGCAGCTTCTAGGGACCTAGCAATAAAGTAGCAGGGGCGAGCAGCTGACCCGGCAACAAAGTGATCTCCGGCCGATCTCCCACCTAACTCACCTATTATCAGTATTATCAGATTAATCCGATATCGACAATTATTGGTATTATTGGATTAATCCGATACCGATAGTCCCACCCCTACCTATTGTGGATCGGTAACTGGTTAAAGTCTAGGAAAAAAAGGGTAGGACTAAATGGTCAGTTTTCACAATGGAGAGAAGTAAATAGTGGCACATGCCTCGGGCCAGCCCTGGTGGCGTGCCATACTGGGTCCGGTGTTGTTTAATATCTTCATCAATGATCTGGAAAAAGGAGTAAAGAGGAAGGATGGGACTATCGGTATCGGATTAATCTGATAATGCCAATAATTGGCGATATCGGATTAATCTGATAATTGTCGGTATCGGGGTTTTTTAAAAAAAAACATTGCCAATTTCTCTCGGATTTTTAATATCGATGCCATTAACAGCGGCCACAATGTTAAAGAACCGAGAAAACAGCAATGATAAAAAAAACGATGTACCGATACCAGTAAATCAGATATCGGATTAATCTGATACCGATAAAACCGGTAACTGATAATTCGCCTTGAGTCCCACCCCTAGTAAAGAGTGAGGTGATCAAATCTGCAGATGACACAAAGTTATTCAAGGTAGTTAAAACCCAAGCAGATTGTGAAGAATTGCAGGAGGATCTTGTGAGACTGGGTGATTTAATGTGGACACGTGCAAAGTGATGCACATAGGGAATAATAATCCAAACTATATGTACACAATGCTGGGTTCTAAATTAGGAGTTACCACTCAGAAAAAGAACCTTAGAGTCATTGTGGACAATACATTGAAATCTTCAGCTCAATGTGCGGCAGCAGTCAAAAAAGCAAACCAAATGTTAGGAATTATTCAGAAAGGAATAGAGAAAAACTGAAAATATCATAATGCCCCTATATAAATTGATGGTGTGACCACACCTTGAGTGCTGTGTAAAATTCTGGTCTCCCCATCTCAAACAAGCTGTAGTAGAATTTGAAATGGTACAGAGAAGGGCAACAAAAACAATTAACCGTTTGGAATGGCTTCTGTACAAAGAGAAGCTTGAAAGGTTAGGGCTCTTCAGTTTGGAGAAGAGATGACTGAGAAGGGCTATGATAGACATTTATAAAATCTTGAGTGTAGTAGAATGAGTACATAAGGAACATTTATTTACCCTCTCGAGTAGTACTAGATCTAGGGGACGCTCCATGAAACTAACTGGTGGCAGATTTAAAACAAATAAAAGGAAGTATTTTTTCACTCAAAGCACAGTTAAATTGTGGAATTTGTTGCCAGAGGAGGTTGTCAGTGCCAGTAATATAGCTGTGTTTAAAAAAGGACTGGATAAGTTCTTGGAGAATACGTTTATTAATGGCTATTATTTTTTATTTATTTATTTATTTTATTTATTTATTTAAAATTTATATCCCGCCCCTCCTGCCCACAGGGCAGCCCGGGGCAGCGAACAACATTCATTAAAACAATATAAAATTTTAAAACAATTTAAAAATACAATATGTGGGGAAAGCCCCCACCCCACCCCTACCCCTCGCCAAAAGCCTGACGGAACAGCCAGGTCTTACATATATGCCAAAACAGCAGGAGAGTGGGAGCCAACCGAGCCTCCTCCAGGAGCAAATTCCACAGCACAGGGGCAGCCACTGAAAAAGATCTAACATCGGTGGCCACCCACTTCGCCCAGAGAAACTCCAAAAGGCTCCCACGGACGATCTCAAGGGTCGCACGGGCACATGGGGAGTGAGGCGATCCCGCAGATAAGCAGGGCCTAGTCTGTGAAGGGCTTTAAAGGTTAAAACCAGCACCTTGAACCTGGCCCGGTGCTTTATAGGCAGCCAGTGCAGAGCCGGGAGCACTGGTGCATGTGCTCCCTGCGACCCGCCCCTGTCAGGAGACGGGCCGTGGCATTCTGCACCAGCTGCAACCTCCGGACGAGCTTCTCGGGCAGCCCCACGTAGAGCGCGTTGCAGTAATCCAGCCTCGAGGTGATGAAGGCATGGATGACAGTGGCGAGGTCGGAGTCTGAGAGATACGGCCGAAGCCGCCGGACAAGATGTAACTGCCGAAACGCACTCCCCGCCACGGCCACAACCTGAGATTCCAAGCTGAGCCGCGAATCAAGGAGCACACCCAGACTCCGCACTTGAGACACCATGGGGGGGCGAACCCCCCCAACAAGAGGAGATTCAACCACCCCCAGGCTCCCCAAGCCCTCGCCCACCAACATCACCTCCGTCTTGTCAGGATTCAGTTGCAGATGGCTCAACCTCATCCAAGCCCCCACAGCTGACAGGCACTGGGAAAATAAGGAGACTGCATGGCCTGGGTCGGTGGAAAAGGAGAGGTAGAGCTGAGTGTCATCAGCATACTGATGACACTGCATGCCCTGAAACCCCCTCACGATCTCCCCTAACGGCTGCATATAGATGTTAAACAAGAGGGGGGACAGAATGGCACCCTGCGGGACTCCACACGTGAGGTCCCGGGGGGAAGACGTACACTCCCCCAAGACCACCCGGTGAGTTCTCCCGGCCAGGAATGAACGAAACCAGTCCAAGACCGTTCCGCCAATTCCAGCACGGTCCCGCAGGCGAGTCACCAACACCTCATGATCGACTGTGTCGAATGCAGCCGAAAGGTCTAGCAGGACCAGTAAGGTCTGACGACCCTGGTCCAACGCCAGACGGAGATCGTCAACCAAGGCCACCAATGCCGTCTCCGTACCATACCCAGGCCGAAACCCAGACTGGGAGGGATCAAGGAAACCGGTGCGGTCCAGATGTTCCTGGAGCTGCCGTGCCACAGCCCGTTCAATAACCTTCCCTAAAAAGGGATGGTTAGAGACCGGCCAATAACTGGCAGGAGCATCAGCATCAAGAGATGGTTTCTTGAGCAGGGGTCTAACCACAGCCTCTTTTAGGCAGTCAGGCACCCTGCCCTCCCAAAGGGAGGCACTAACCACCCCAGCCAAGTAGATTATTAGCCAAGTATTAGCCAAGTAGATTATGAAATGGGAACTTCTTACTTGGCAGGAGCAGGGAGTGATTGGCAGGGAATGGATTGCCCATTGTGACTGCTGATATTTCTCCCATGCAACCACAATTGGCCACTGTTGGAGACAGGATGCTGGGTTTGATGGACCATTGGTCTGACCCAGTATGGCACTACTTATGTTTTTCTGTTATGTTAGGTTGAAGGCAGTTTTGAGGCCATCTCCAGGAGGCAGGGAGCAGATAACCATATCCTGTTGGGCAGGAAGGAGGCTGCAGCAAAAGATCCTTCCCATTCTGTTGGCAATGGCCTGGTACCTGAGCCACCAAGGAGTGGAGGGGGACTCTCAGCTCGGGCCCATCTGGAAGCAGCAGTGGCTACCCTTCCATCTATTTGCATGTGGGAACTAAGCTAGAGAGACTGGGACTGGGTCACAACTAGGGAAACCGAGACCTGGGGAACAAAGGCTGGAAGGCATGTGGAGGGACACAGAGGATCTGGGATTATGCAAACTCTGAGAGAGACACAAGGGAGTCTAGAGAGGGTGTGGTTGCCATGTTGGTCCCAAAGGGAAGAGATGACGGTAAAGGATATTTTAAATGGACACGGGGGTGCAAAACCCCAGAGCAAGTTCAGGAGTCTTTGCTCACTTGCAGTCGTGACTGCATCTGTCAACTGCCGAGGCCACGGTCTGTGCGGCGCCTCTCCCCCACTATGCTGTTGCCAGGGCAACCTCTGGCTGAGGACGGCTGCAGTGGCTATTCACCAAGCAGACGAATGGCAGCCCCCCCCCCCCCGGCCGGTGCCCCTGGGTTAGGCTGCCTGCTCTGCTGGCGGTGCTCCGGAATGTTCTGGAGCACCACCAATGGGGCAGCCCCAGAGCAGGGACAGTCTGCTCCACCTCTGCCCCACCTGCACATCTGGCGGGGCCACCTTTAAAAGACTGCCCAGCCGAGGGTGAGCAAGGACAGTGGTGGAGCAGCTGTCTGTGTGAAAACACCCAAAGTATTTCAGCTATCTTTCTGAAGACAGAGGACACAGTTTTGGAAGGACACAAGCAGTGACTAGGAGAATGGAGCAAGGGACATAGAAATGATGTGGAATAGGAAGACTGAAGGCTAGCAAATGATGCAGGAGTCAGGGGAACTGGTGGGAGGAGGAAGATGGAAAGGGGCATGGGAGGCAAAGACTATGGCGGATGTGTGGAGAAACACATGTGTGGATGTATGAAGGATGTGTGGAGAGGTTCAGGGAATGCAAAGGGGTAGTGGGTGGTAGAAGCTGTGTGGTGGAAGAGTAGGGCTGGAAAGTATGAAGGAACTCATTTCCTTTTTCTTTGCTATTTCCCCCTGGCTACTGGGAAATTCAAATGCCAGTGAAGAGCAAAATGAAGCTTTCCCTCATGGCTGCAGTTGTTCTTCTTGGGGGTCTGACAGCAGCAGTTTTGGGGGCTCCAAGGCAGCAGCTCCAAAGTTTCTGGTATCGTCAAGGGTTCCAGAGCCGCCAGTGGTGAACAGCACTGTTGCTGCATTTCCAGATGCCAGGTCAGGGGTGCTGAGTGAGGCCTGCAGAAGAGAAACCCAGAGGAAGAGAGTGAGTGTGTGTGTCTGTGTGATAATGGCTCAGTGTGTGGGAGGAAAGGGGGTTCAATTTAACTTGGTATACGATGGCATTTGATTTAACTTGGGTGTACTGGATACCAAAATAAACTTGGCATTAACTTTTTTGTTCAAATTTAAAAGTGTCAGGAAATTCTTGAAGTCACAAATATCCAACCATTCATTTTTTTATGACAAAGGGAACTAGACCCTTGTGTGTTCATTTTCATCAACCACTTCCCATTCATGTGCTATGCAATGGGTTGGGGACAGGGGCTTCAGCAATAGGGGGCAGGAGAGGACAGACATCCCAGTACTGAGACAACCCAACTACTGTCACCTAAATTCTGAATCCTTATTCTGAAGGAATGAAAACGTTATATATTGTAGAACTACTATCGATAATATGCAACCTGTCACTAAAAATCAACCTCCACACCAGAGGGCTGGAAAGTATCTACACACCTAAGATATGAAAGTTAGTTCTCTCGTGGATATGTGCACGCTTTGACTTTTAGTAGCGAGACAGTATTTAGAGCCATAACATGTTTTTTTGGAGCTAACACATGGAAAAGGGTGTTGGCAGTGGAGAAGCTCCTGGCCATTCTCACCCCAAATTAGCACATTATTGGTCTCAGCATACACCGCAACAAGATCCTCTTCTCCAGGGTAAGCGTTTCCCTTCCTGCATCTACAGCTTTGCAGGTTTAAAGGTTCTCAACACAAGGTCCAGTCCTTGATGACTAAAATCCAGCACAGTTTCAGTCTGAACAAGTTTGCACAAAGCTGCATGCATTCACCAAGGGTTTATGCAAATGTAGTCACATGGTGGGGATAAGGGAAAGGAATTCAGGAACAGAAGGGGAGAATGGAGGGAAAGAGGAAGGAGCAGGGTGCATTGGGAGGCTGGGAGAGGCTGAAGGGAAGAGGGGATACAGGAGCAGAAGAGATTGGAACGGAAGGAAATGAAGGTCATGAGAAGCATACGTAGCTCTAAGAAGAGGGTACGGGACCAACAGAGAGAAGAAGAAGGTGGGGTAGGAGGTAAAGAAGTAGATGACTGATCAGCAGAGAGGGCTAGAGATGACAGTGTAAAGGGTAGGCCACTTGCCCACGTTACCAGGGCTGGTGATTCTCCCGGCGGGGAATCTCCCCGCTGGGAAACTTACACCAAGCTCCGCACGTGGGTGTGGGGCTGAAAGTGTCATCAGCTGCATCCAGTGGCTTTTTTTCCTCCGAATGTCAGGGTTTGAAATCCAGTCCTGACATTTGGAGGAAAAAAAGCCGCTGGACACAGCTGATGATCCGCACCCACTGCTGAGTTTGTCGTAAATTTCCCAGCAGGGAGATTCCCCACCGGGAGAATCGCCAACCCCGATAATGTGGGCCAAGTGGCCTGAAAACATTCTACGTGGATGAGTTTAAACAGTAGATATAATTTCTCACAGACATGAGGCAGGGCACTCAAAGGGAACATAGTTGCCTGTAGCCATTTGGCTCACATCGGGATTTCCCTTAGAGCTACAGAGTTATCATACAGACACGTGGAAAGGTCTGAAAGCATGATATCTATAGAGAAATCCCATAGGTTTAACACAGCTGAAGGCCTGTGCAATAACCTTTTCTAAGCTGTTTTTTCTCTCCCATCTTCCAACGCTATTCTCACGTTCTCTTTATTTTGTGGCAGTTGGCTAAGAAGTTTGGAAAGGCCTTCTCTGTCCAGGTGGGATGGATAGACATAGTAGTGCTGAGTGGGTATGAGATTATAAAAGAAGCACTGTGCCAGAAGCCAGAAGACTTTTCTGACCGACCAATCTTACCTCTCACAAGAGAACTGGGCTACGCTAAAAATTGTGAAGGCAAGTGTCTCTCCTGATCACTTTTCAGTGGCTTTGGGGCAATGTGCAGTGTGCTTTTCCTGTTTTGTACACAATGCCATGGCTCCCTTCGTGATAGAAAGAATGAGATATAATGTACTGCGTCTCCAAAGAGCCAAGCTCACTTCTCCCTCCCCACAAATATCACCTTCAGTTCAGTAGGCACATATTATATGTTGGAAACCTGAAATCAGAGGGGATCCATTAGTTAACGACAAGGAATAACATGGCAAATAAAAATTCTTCTGTACTTAACAAGTTGTGTATGAGAGCTGAGAAAAACAAGCAGATAACTGGTTGGAATTTCTTTTAAACGTACAGGAATTCTCTTTGCAAAGTATAGTCTCAGCTGGAAAGAGCAGAGGCGATTCTGTCTCTCTACCTTGAGGAATTTTGGGCTGGGGAAGAAATCCCTAGAGCAACGAGTGACTGAAGAAGCTGGATTTTTGTGCTCAGAGTTCAGTGCTAAACAAGGTGTGTCTCATCATTCCTAAGGATTTGTTGGGAAGGGAGAAAGCAAGCTGGGAAGCATAGCTGGGAAGGTGAGGGTGAAGAATGTGGTTCAGAGTATTGCTCTCTAAATTATAGAACTGAAGAGTTGGAGGGGACCTCATGGGCCATCTGGTTCAACCCACTGCCCTGAGGCAGAATACCCAGTACCTAAACCAATTTATCAAGGTGGGCAGGGCAGAACCTCCTCCCCACAGAGTGCTCACATGGGCTCACTGCCTCTCACCACCTTGGCATACCGCTCCCCTCAGCTCAGGTATTCCCTACCTCCTTCTCCCATGACTTCAGCAGGCCCATCCCTGTGACCCCAGCATGCCCCATGTCTATCCCAGTGATTTCCACCCACTTCCCCCATGGCCTTGGCATGCCTGTCAGTCCTGCAGTGGAATACAGGTTTCCTTCCTTGATCTACTCCTTCATCCAAGTCATTAATAAAGATATTGACTGACCCCTGCAAAACCCTACTTGAAGCTGAGACTTCTTCCCAGGTAAAACCTGACCCATTAATTATTACTCTGACTATGACTATTCAACCAATTCGGTACCCTTAGGGTAGTGCTTCTAGCCCACAGTTCTTGCTTAGGAGACTGTTGTGTGGGACTAAATCAAATGTCTTGATGAAGTTGAAATATATTATTGTCCACAGTACACTTAGCGAGAATAGCAGATCTAGAGAAGGCTGAGTAGGAGATCAGTCTGCATATGAAAAGCACCCAGCCATTCCAGGGTTTGAGCTAAATAGCAAAATGTGTAGATGTGTGCATCTTTTCACCCGCAACCTCATTCTTTTCACCCGCAACCTCATTTGGTGTTAGACAGGACCAGCCTTAGAATTTGTGGGACCGAAGGCAAAGATAAAATGTGGGGCTTCTGGTGGCCCCTCCCTCTTCCCCATGGCACTGTCCCTTTGAGGCTCCCTCCATGGGGTCCTAGAGGTGGTCATGCCTGGGGCCGCACTAGGAGGGAGTAGGGCCCCCACACCTTGACCTGGTGAAAATGAGGCCATTATGGGGCCCCTGGAAGTAGAGAAAAGAGCAAGGCTTGGGGCAGTCACCCTGTGGTAAGGCCAGTCCTGGGGTTAAAGCATGCTCTCCAGTGTACCCCAGCATAATAAAGAGATTATAAATTATGCATTGTTTAACATTGTTCTTTGATTCTGTATCTTTTTCAGGCCATCCCTTTAATCCACACATCCTCATTAAAAATGCTGTGAGTAATGTGATATGCACCATGACTTTTGGTGATCGTTATGAATACAAGGATGAGACATTTCTGGAGCTAATGCATCTGTTGGAGGACCTTATGAAGAGTCTGAGCAGTTTTCTGACTCAGGTAGGCCTAATGAACCTCTTTGGTAGGGATGGGACTCTGAGCAAAATTTCAGTTTCGGTCAATTTCGGTTCTCATGTATTTCGGTTCTTTTTTTGTTCCGGTACTATTGGATTTTTTGCATTGATTTTTGTACTGGATTTTTAACATTGTGTTTTTTTAATGAGGGACAAACTGCAATGTTAAAAATCTGGTACAAAAAAACAGTGCAAAAGATCCGATAGTACTGAAACTGAAAAATAACCGAAAATTCAGATTAATCCGAAATGGTCATTTTTGGATACTTTCGGTTTTATCCAAAACCAGAATTCCCATCCCTAATCTTTGGTAAAATATCTTATTTTTACTTTAAAAGAATCACATATATATATTTGAGAAGATGAGGCTTGGGATGGGTGAAATATGTACAAAAGCAAAACAAAAAACATTTGGTAATGTCAGTGCAACACAATGGGCTGAGCAGGCATTAAGCCTTTCAGGAGCCAGCCCACACGGTCACAAAACTCTGGCATTTCATGTAAGTATTGCTTTATTTCTTCAACTCAAAGAGGTGTGAAGCCCCAACTACAATAACACATTTTATTATAGGCTTATACATGGTGGTGATGTGCAGCAGTATAGTATTACTCAGCCCATAGTAATTGGCTCACTACCCCCTTTCTGAGCATTCATAAGCTTGCACTGCCCTTCTGAGCAAGCAGGTAAGACCTGCTATTCCTGCCCATTCCCAGAGTTTCATATCTGCAAGCACTTGGTGGCTGGAAGTAACCTTTTGCTATGCACAGAACGCTGAGTTTATTGAATATATTACATTCTTTATTTAATGCCTATGGTGAAAATTGAAAGCAAAAGTAAAAATTGAAATTTAAAGCAATCAGCCTTGGCATGTTGTCACCACCCTGTTTTTCTCATCCATAGTTCACAGTGAGGTACTGGTAGGTAGCAGCACACTGTTTTATTGGGGTCTCAGCCACCGTGTTGGAAATCCCTCTGTTTACATAACTCCCCCAGTAAAACATGTGTACCCCCTCTCTGGCATCTTCTGTATTTCCATACAGAAACTGGTGGCACTGCAGAGCCAACCACTGTGCCCAGGGCCCCAAGGGTGGTGGTTCAAGCCTGCATTCTTACACAGGAAACCTAAGTGCCACGTGGGCGCACATTATTCACACAGTGGGCTCTGCGTGCTCTGGGACCCCACCATGAATGGGGACTGTGTGTCTGCTGGATGGTGGCCACTTGTGCGCTGGGGACTAACACCTAATCAATGAGTAGGTGGACACCCACCTGGGGTGGGCTGCTGTCTCATTAACACCCAGTTTTTCCAGATGCAGGGGAAAAATTCCCTCAGTGCAGAGAGGTTTTATGGGAAAAGAGAAATTTCTGGGAAAATCCCATGAATTCCAGGAAAATTCTGGGAAGTCAGTGCAGGGGTCTCAAACATCCTCCCTTTTGTGGGCTGCCCCAAATTTTACCCCTTTTACCTGCCTGTCCACCGTGGGTGCTTCCCCTCACAGCCTCAAGGGACTATGGGCCTGCAACAGCAAAGGCCTTACCAGGGGGTGTGCCAGCCAGGTGGAGGAGGGGCAGAGAAAAGCTCTGCATGCTTGTCTGATTGCCCCATCATTGTTTGGAAGCTCATCACCAAAGTCCCTACCCCTGCAGGCTAGAAGACTCTTGTCAGGACCTGGAGTCTGGTCTGTTCAGCCTGCTGGTGCTTTGTCAGTCTGGGCAGAGGGGAAGAAAAGAGCTCTTCTCCCAAAACTGAAGCATGGGGGTAGGGAAGAGGGAGGCAGCTGGGTCTGAAGGGAGCAAGAGTAGTGAAGAATCAGAGACTGTAAATCAAACAAACAGCAAGAGGGCTGATTCAGTGAGTGAGTGTGCAAAACATAAGCTGCGCCAAGCTTCCCACAGTAACCGGCCCTCATGCTGAAACAGGTTCGTATGAACATGCTGCTCCTGAGCAAATTGCCACTTGCTCTGAAGCAAATTGCACACATGAACAGTTACTCCAGATATACAATTTGTGGTGTAATAATAATAATAATAATAAGTTTATTTGGGCGTAGCAAAGCCATAACCCGGTTTATCAAAATACAAAACATGACATAAACATAAACTCATAAAATGAAATAACCATAAAACCTTTATGTCAATCTCTAACTATAATGACAACAAGCTACTTATAGGCATTACTGACAAACCAAAATACATAAATATAACAAGTTACCATAATAATAGTAATAATTTATTTCGGCATTAGCTTATGCCATTACCAAAATCAGTAAAAGAACGAACAGGCATGAACAAACATTATCTAGCCATACCAATCGGAGCCACTACATATGGACAAACAGAACTCAAAATTTACCTCACAGCATCACGTTAAAGCAAACAAGTACAAAAAGAAAATATACACAATAATAAATAAAATATATTCAGTAATAAAATATCCAATAGTAAAATATGATATATCATATGTCCCCCCTCCTTTCTCCAAGAGGCGAAAATGAAAAACTCAATAAGCTTCTCCTTCCACCTTACTTGAATACCACCAACTATACCATAAGTCCTCCTTATGTTGGGGCCTCTACTACACTCCGTTTAGGCTAGACTGGCCTCCCTAGCTGAGGAAATGCCTTGGTATGGCTTAGCCCCCACTATCCATCACTTTGGGGAACCCATCACCGCCAAGATCCTAGACCCGAAAGTCGCCACAGCTCTAGTTCGACTTGAATTATCCCCCTTTAACAGTATCCGGACCCTCACTTCATCTCCCACATGACTGGGTAAAGCCTTTATATGAGAATGCAGAGTTTCTTTCCTCAAGGTATTATACCTGGAGCAATAGAGCAAGATATGCTCCACAGAGTCTACTGACGCGTCCTTGCATGCTCGACATAATCTAAGATCCTTAGGTATTTTAAGGTGTCTCCCCTCCACCCATACAGATGGAAATAAATTACATCTGAGGAGGGTCACTACACGCCGGTGCCTCATCTGTGTCCAGGTTAAGTACTCTGGCCGCTTCCCATACTGAGTGAGGAACGGATATTCTAGGGCTATCCTTTGAGCTTGAAGGGCCGCTTCCTCATGTTGAATTTCCTGGTCCACAAGCCTCTGCCTAATTTCTGCTACTGCTTGGCCAAAGTCCATAAATTTCAAACGGTCTTGGGCCAGTCCCATTGTGACGTATATTTCCTCAATAGGCTGTGCCCAGGCAAGGAAAGATCTGTCCTCTCGAATAAAAGATAAAAGGGACTGGGGATTCGGCGGAAATACCGCAACTTTGAGCCAATATTTGAGCAGTGCTAATGTCGCCTGAAGCCTAATGGTTCGCAGTGCTACCTCAGCTCTCCGCATTGCTCTCGGGGTACATTTGGGCAATCCCAAGATTATGCGAATGAAATTATTCTGAGGGGCATCCAGCCTGCCCCAAAATTCCCTGCCCCAGACTGGTACAGCGTATAGAAGCTGCGAGATAACTTTGGCCTTGAATAGGTGGATGGCTGGCTCAATTAACTTCCCTCCCTTTGAAAAGTAAAATTTAGCCAAAGCTTTGACTAAACTCCGTGCTTGTTGCAGCGCGGCCTCATAATGGGACTTCCAACTCCCTGAGGCCTCGAAGATAACTCCCAAATACTTGAATGCCCGGACCTGTTCTATCACCTTGCCATTAATATACCAGCAATGCTGTTTCCTAGATCTGCTCACCACAAGGACCTTTGTTTTTCCATAATTAATGACCAAGTTTTCTTTCCTGCAATAAGATGCAAACCTTTCCATCCCTCGTCTCAGGCCCACCTGGGACACTGAGAGCAACACCGTATCGTCAGCATATGGAAGTATGGCCAACCTCTTACTGCCCAACTTAGGGGCATGTAACTCCGCTCCTTCCATAAACGTAACCACATCATTCAAGTAAATATTGAATAGGGCTGGCGCGAGTAGGCATCCCTGCCTAATGCCCCTTTCTACTTTTATGCTCTTGGTTAATGGGCGTCCTCTGCCTACTCTAACCTGCAGGGAGTTATTGTTATGCAACTTGATCATTAGGAAAAGTAGTCGCCCATCAATTGAGGACTGTCCTAGTTTGCTCCATAAACGTTCCCTATCAATGGAGTCAAAGGCGGCCCGTAGATCTATAAAGCAGCAATAGAGAGAAGGGGCATTTATTTGAACCCCTGCATATTTAGTGAACAGTGACCGTAGGACAAATGCTTGATCGATAGTTGATTGTCCTGCTCTGAAACCCGCTTGTTCTGGATACAAAATTCCCTCTTCATCAGACCACTCCCCCAGCTTTCCCAATTGGAATTTGGTGTAAAGTTTCCCGATTATTGACAACAAGCTAATGGGCCTATAGTTGGCAGGATCCAAAACATCTCCTTTTTTGTAAATAGGCACCACTATGCTTTGTACCCAAAACCTCGGGATCATACCTGTTGCGTTTATGGTTGTAAATAAGGGGGCCAGAAGCTCCGCCCACCAGTCTGGACTATGTTTTAACAGCTCCGGCAATTTGTGGTATATAAGAGCATCTATCCAGAGGAATACAGAATTCAGATTCTGGCAACACCACCACCCCATGACCCTTAAAGATAGGGAACTAGTATCCCCTGAAGCAGGCAAAGAAGAGTGGATCCCTAAAATGCTGTGCAGCAGGAAGGTGTATCCAAACTCCGACTCCACCCCTCTCTGCTCACTTCACTGCTGCAATCACCACCCAGCTCATGTCAGCAGAGTGCGCTCCCCCCTGATCTGCCCTGAAACACTGCACTGCTGGGTTTTCCGTACAGCTGGTTGGGAACATAATTTTGATTTAGTTTCCAAGAGAACATCTGCGAAATCCTCTCTCATCAAGTGCTTTCCCTCTCCTACTTCCGCCGTTCTAGGTGGTGGCCTTGGTGCCTGTCTTGAGTCATATTCCTGGGCCTCATCGAAAAGCATGGCAGCTCCATCATGAGTTCCTGGACTTCATAAGGAAGACTGTGAAGGAGCACAAGGAAAGTCGGGATCCAGCCTTTGCAAGAGACCTGATTGACTCTTTTCTAGAGGAGATGGAAAAGGTAGGAGGAAAGTTAAAGCCAGTAACGCTGGGGTTTTAATTTTGCCAGACTTAGAACAGCATGTAACAGGAGCACAAGTCTGTTTCTGAGTGGAGGCGTTAGGAGGAAAGAGCAGGTGGAGAAGCACGAGCAGGCAGTCGCATAATCCTTTGCACCGAGTGAAAGTGTGTATCGACCGCTGCTTTTAGTTTTATTCTTCCATGGCCCTCACTTCTACAGTATCTGAACAGCTACCAATATTTATTAAGTAATGTGATTAATAGTTGCATGACTATTTTATTTTATAAATATTTTATAATATTTATGAGAATTTTAATGGTTTTATTGTATTTTAATGTTTTGGAAGCCGCCCCGGGCTGCATGGCAGGAGGGGCGGGGTATAAATTTATGAAAAAATAACTAAATAATAAATGACCTTTGTGTAATTAATTATTTATTATTATTATTATTATTATTATTATTATTATTATTATTATTATTATATTGCTGTGTTTTATTTAGCAGGGGCGAGTTTTTCCCGGTTTTTTTATGAGATGTTTTGCTTGGGCACCAAGTTTTCTATTTCCCTGAGGGGTGTTGAGGAGGTACAGTTGTGGGGTGGGATGGGAAGTTCTCGCAGCTGGAACTTACATTCAGTAAACATTCATGGATAACATTCTCTGGTCCAGTAGGAACTAAGAATAATTATAGGATCAAAAAACCTTCGGTTTAAGAGCGAAGTTAAGGTTCTTAAAAATTTCCATGCTTTTTGGAGCATGGTTGAATTTGTACGGTAAGGCTCTTGCCTTTACTGCTTACATGGAGTGCATGTTAATACGTACAGTCTCGCATATTGTGGTCGCTTACTTTCCCCCAGAAGTGGTGGTGCCACACACACGGACCCAGCTCAACAACACAGGCAGGGTAGGAGTAGGCAGTTGTTCCAGTTTAAGCAAAGACTGGGTTGTTCCAGTCTTTGCTTAAAAGGGCTCCACTCAATAATAGCCAATGGGGTTACCCTGGATTCCACTGAAAATGGGTGCACTGATAAGTCCGTGATGCATAGGAGGTCTGAAGGTCAAGTGCTTGTTTATCTGGGTTGCACCAGTCACAACCATCTCCGATTTCCTCTGCAGCCAAGGTTTGTACCGATCCTTCACCCTCAATGCCCTTTATATTGTAGAGTTAGCTTTCTGTTCAGTAACACACAGCAGAAGTTTCTTCAAAACAGAACTTTAATAAGAGCTCAGAACGCGCGCTCCCGCCTACCTCTGCCAGAGACGGGGAACGGCATCTGAGGGAGTGCGACTTGCCCCGCCCCTTTAAAGGAATAGGACCATCGGGGGACCACGTGGGCGGTGACGCCATTCTCGTGAGGAGAGATCTGGTGGCCGCCATCTTGTTTTACGTTACAGGACGCTCCCAGATGCACGTGGAGGACGGCGCGGAAGGAGCTACGAATTGCACCCACCCACCCTCCCTCATGTTACTGTGGGTGTCACAGCTGGTCGCCCTTGAGTGGGGGCCGGGAAGGAATTTTTGGCACCAGACCAATTGGCCGACAGTCTGTCGTTTCTTTTGCCTTCCTCACAGTTCATGTTAATTCAATTGGGCCTCTGGGAGAGGTTGGATGTGCTTAGTGTGTCTGTCATTTCATCACACAGACAGGGGCCCAGGGCATTCTTGTAAACCTATTGTTATGCATAGTAGTAAGTTAGTGTGTGGGGGAAGGCATCTCCTTAAGAGATGGAGCAAGGGTTAAGCCAAGGCAGGGACAGCCGGCTTAAACCCCAGCTTAGGAGGGAGGGGTGAGCTAGACGAACGAGGACATGGACGGTCCCGTAAGGAAGCCTCCGCCTCCCTCCTACTTTGGTCACTAGAGGGTGCCCCCTCCTCGATCAGCCGGACGGCTGGAGAGAGAGTGACCAAGGACACACGAGGACAGCGGTACCGAGGGACATCGGGCCGCTGAGTTAAGTTAAGTTTAAGCTTAAGTAATTTAATGCCAAATTTAGTATAAGGGGCCCGGGAGGGAGTATACCCCCTCCCCGACTTGGTATACGAGTTAATAAATGTGTGGCCTTTAACCCAATATTTCTTTGTGTGTTGTCTTATTCCGGGGTGCGGGGGCAAGACATGCTTCCATACTGTACAGACTGCATGGGAGAAGATGGAGGACAGAGAGAGAGGAGACAAGGAGAAAAAAACCCTCTTTCATCCACATACCCTCCCCCTACTGGACAAGCCCCATATTGAGCTTGCAGGGCTTGCAATGGGCTTTTACTTGTGACTGTTGCACAATCCAACACCCCTTCTCAACAATCACTAGTCAAACCCACTAGGTTTATTCTTCTTAATAGCTTGTGACGGTGTTCCCCTGCTAGTGGCTTCGTGAACACATCCGCTGTCATATCCTTGACTTGCATTCCTCTTCGGGCAGCTATGCTTAGCAATGTTCTGATTGTAGCGTGCTTAACTACAGGTGCAAATGTTTCATCGTAGTCTTCTCTCCCTCTCCTGTGGAGGCAGGCAGTCCGTGCTGGGCTTTGCTCCTCCAACTCAGGAATTAGGCAGGATCAGGGCTTTGATTGACTGTCAGGACCTAGGGGAGGAGCAACCCCAGCCCTGATCTGTTCCTGCCTCCACAGGAGAAACAGCAGGAAATCTTCCCCTCGGGGAATTTCAGGTTAAAAAAAAAAAAAGAAAGAAAACTTATAGAACTAGTTGAACCAGCGATTCTGGTTCGGGCCCCAGAGGAGCGATACACTCACCCCAGATCCCCCCTCAGGGAGGGCTGCACGGGGTTAGAGGCAGTCTGAAGGAGAAAGCGCTGGGATGTCCACAGGGAAGAGGACACAGGGAGCAGACCGCCCCCAGGGCTCCTCGCCCCCTCAAGCCAAGAAGGCGCATTGGGATGAGGGAG